>WBNM01038380.1:0-16597 GCA_013399055.1 Ramphastos sulfuratus
TTCCTATGCTGAGGGCTCCAGATATGCCATATATGCAAAAATAATGCAATATAGGAGTTAGTAAGAGCACACCCAGACAGGGCAGGTAACCACCATGAGCTCAGAAGAACACTTTGCTAACTTGAGGGATCAAGGAGCAAAATCAGTTTCACTTCCCAATCATGTTTGAGAAAAACCAACACAATTTAATGAACACAGAAGTTAAGTGGAGTTTATTTTTCCTGTCAGTCACAATGTGATTTAGCAAAGGTATTGGTGTGCTGCAGAGGCAGAAAGGTCCCCACACTACAGCTGTCTAAGCCTTTCGCTTCCCTGCTGCGACGTCAGCGCTCTGCTCAGCTCATCTGTTTTCATACTGGTGTAAGGCAGAGTAGGCAGCAAGTCAATAAGATTATCTTTTTATATAAATATTGATCATATTTTTAACAGTTAAATGTCAGTTTCCATCTCAAAAAAAAAAAAAGTTGTCCTTAGATTCACTTCAAAAAGAATTTAAGAGGTTTAGAAACTTAGAAAGGAAATCTGCATGTGGGAAATGCTGCTTCTGTCTGTGCTGTAGGCAGGCTGTGTGCCTCTCTCTTCTGAAATAAAATCAATTAAAAATAAAAGGAAATTCACATAAATTTAAAAGAAATTAGAATTTTAAATAAAACAATGAAATAAAAACAATGAAATAAAATAAAAACAATAAAATTAAATAAAAACAATACAATTAAATAAAAACAATACAATTAAATAAAAACAATACAATTAAATAAAAACAATAAAATTAAATAAAATTAAACTAAAGATAAAATAAATTTAATTTACATTAAAATAAATTAAATTCAAATAAAAATAATAGAATAAAATAAAAAAGTAAAATAAANAAAATAAAGTAAAATAAAATAAGAATAAAATACACTTTAAAATATAGAGTAAAATAAAATCAATTTGATTTAATTTAAATTTTAAAAATAAAATAAAAACAATAATATCAAATAGCATAAAATATCATACATACATAAAATAAAATTAAAATAAGTTTAAAGTAAATTAAAAATAAAATAATAATAAAATGAAATGAAATTAAATGAAAATTAAATCTAAAAAAAAAAAGAGAGAATAATTATCTTAAAAAGCAGAGTAGAATTTATCCTGGATCCCTTCCTGAGTGAAACCTTGCTCAGAAAATCATCCCCAGGAGACTCATCCCTAGGAGTCTTTGCACTGTCCAGGCAGCAGTGGCAGCCAAGGATGTCTGTCCCGAGAGGAAGAGGAGACTTTGCAGCTGCCAGGGAATGTAACCGGGGGAAGCACACGGGTAGGAGTACATCTACCATCGCCATCAGTTAGATGGCTTATCAACGTCTGAGCAGCAGAGAAAGGTCACCTCAGGGCACAAGAGTGAAAACCTCAGTTGTAATGACAAGTGGCAGCAGAAGCAAGGACTGATGCTGCTCTGCCAGCCACACAGCACCTGCCCGTCAGAAGTTACAGAGGCTGCTTTGCCCCACAGCCCACAGCTTGGTTCTCAGCCATGCCCCATTCCCACAGCTCTGTACCAGGGCTTCTCGGAATGAAGCCCTGCAGGGGTGCTGGGCCTGCCTGGCACAGAGCCACTTTCCCCCACAGTAGCCTGCATGATGCTGGGGCCTGGGGGGTTGTGACTGACGGTGTCGATAAGCCACCAGTGTTCTGCTTATTGCAGTGCTTGCACAGCTTCAAGGCTCTTTCCCAGTCTGTCACTCCACAGGGATGCTGGGCTTGGCAAACAACTGGCAGGACACAGAGCTGGGACAGCTGATCCCAAATCACAGCCCCTCAGGGTCACCAAGTCCAACCCAGAACCCTACTCTGCAAGACTCACCTTAGACCACATACCCAAGCACCACATCCAAACCCCCCTTAAACACAGCCAGGTTGGGTGACTCCACCACCTCCCTGGGCAGCTCATGCCAGTCCCTGACCACTCTCTCCAGGAAAAACTTTTTCCTAATGTCCAATCTAAACCTCCCCAGGCTCAGCTTGAGGCCATTCCCCCTTGTTCTGTCTGCAGTTCCCTGTGAGCAGAGCCCAGCAGTAGCCTCTCCACAGTATCCCTTCAGGTAGCTGTAGACAGCAATGAGGTCTCCACACAGGCTCCTCTTCCTCACACTAACCACCCCCAGCTCCCTCAGAGGCTCTTCATCACATTTATTCTCCAGGTCCTTCCCCAGCTTCATTGCCCTCCTCTGGCCCCACTCCAGCACCTCCAAAAAATGATCAAAAGAATAGTCCTTAGCATGTGACATTCTGCTGAGCAATAAAAGCTCAAGGAAAGGACAAGGAAGCAGGGACAGTCCTGGCTGTGGCATTTGAGCTGTTGTGTGTGCTAAGGCAAAGCTCACCAGAAAGCAGCTCCCTGCCAGTGCAAGGTGATGAATAAATGATTTCCCTTTGCTTGCATGTGAGCTGTTGCCTCACCTACTAAACTGTCTCTGTCTCAATACACAAATCTTCTTACCTTCCTTTTATTTTTCTTCCCATCCCAAGGGAGAGAGGGAGAGAGCAGCTGCACTTAGCTGCTAGCCAGGGTCAACCCATCAAAGTGGCAGAGGAAAAGCTTCCTCTGGCACCTCTGTGCAAAGGGAAAGAGCAGGATAATGAGGTCAAAATGATATTCTGAAGGAAGGTTCTGCAGATGAGCAGCACCTGGAGTCCTGTGTGCAGTTCTGGAACCCCCAGCACAGGAAGGACATGGAACTGGGGGAGCCAGTCCAGAGGAGGCCACCAAGATGCTGAGAGNCAGTAGGTATATGACTACTTTTGAACATTCCTTTCTTGCTCGAACACAAGTCCAGGGAGCAGCTCATCTCACTTTCTAATTACATTGACCTAAACTGCCAGACTGGAAATTATCTGGTGAAATTCTGACAAGTAGATTTGAGACTTTTGCAGTTCCTTCCTGTACTGAGCTCAGACGCCTGGCAGTCACTACACTGCTCTCAAAGATGTCTTCACCCAGACAGGCATCCAGGAAGGTAAGAATGGCTGTCTGACAGAAGGATGCCATACTGCATGCCAGCCGAGGACTGAAGCCAGAGGATAAATTTTTTTAGAAGCACTTTTTGTGAATAAAACTAACTAAAAAGTACAGGGGGAAAGAAAAAAAGTTCTAAGAAATTAACTTCCCTGCTAAATACAAACAGCCAGGAAAAGAAGGTCCACAAGGATGAGCAGAGGGCTGGAGCACCTCTCCTATGAGGACAGACTGAAAGAGTTAGGGTTGTGCAGTCTGGAGAGGAGAAGGCTCCCAGGTGACCTTCTTATGGCCTTGCAGTATCTGAAGGGGGCTAGAAAAAAGCTGGGGAGGGACTTTTTAGGATGTCAGGTACTGACAAGGATTGTTAAGAATGTTAACAATACCTCCACTGCCAGGTTGGCAAAGTACTTACACATTGGGATGAGATTGAACAAGGCTCAGTGCAGGGTTCTACACTTTGGCCACAACAACCCCGAGCAGTGCTGCAGGCTGGGGACAGAGTGGTTGGAGAGCAGCCAGGCAGAGAGGGACCTGGGGGTGCTGGGAGAGAGGAGCTGAAGATGAGGCAGCAGTGTGCCCAGGTGGGCAGGAGAGCCAATGGCATCCTGCCCTGGATCAGGAGCAGTGTGGCCAGCAGGAGCAGGGAGGTTCTTCTGCCCCTGTGCTCAGCACTGCTCAGGCCACACCTTGAGTGCTGTGTCCAGTTCTGGGCCTCTCCATTCAAGAGAGATGTTGAGGTGCTGGAAGGTGTCCAGAGAAGGGCAGCAAGGCTGGGGAGGGGCCTGGAGCACAGCCCTGTGAGGAGAGGCTGAGGGAGCTGGGGGTGTGCAGCCTGCAGAAGAGGAGGCTCAGGGCAGACCTCATTGCTCTCTGCAGCTACCTGAAGGGAGGTTGTGGCCAGCTGGGGTTGGGCTCTGCTGCCAGGCACCCAGGGACGGAAGGAGGGGACACAGCCTCAAGTTGTGCCAGGGCAGGTCTAGGCTGGATGTTAGGAGGAAATTCTTGCCAGAGAGAGGGATTGGCATTGGAATGGGCTGCCCAGGGAGGTGGTGGAGTGCCCATCCCTGGAGGTGTTGAAGCAAAGCCTGGCTGGGGCACTTAGTGCCATGGTCTGGTTGCTTGGCTAGGGCTGGGTGCTAGGTTGGGCTGGGTGAGCTTGGAGCTCTCTTCCAACCTGCTTGATTCTATGATTCTATAAACATAATAACCAGATTTATTTTTGCCAGATTTCAGTAAGCTTTTGAGTTGCCCCACAGGAAAATTAAACTAGCCAGGAAGTGGCCCAAAAAGATGTTGTTGCATCCTATTTCAAGAGGAAGCTCTAAGCTGAGGAAATGAAATTGCTCTGCAATCTATCTTGGGAAGAGGCTTTTTTAAATTTCTTATTAATCTCACACATGAAAGCAAAAGCACAACACATATCTGGGCTGACACCACCCAGCTAGGCTAGAAGTGATGTGAGCCAACATTTTGTGCAACATAAACTAGCTGACCTGAAGTAACACCATGACAGAAGCTGGACAAGAGCTGAAATGCCAGTGTCACAGGGGGCTAGGGCCACTGAAACAGTCATTGCTCTGCTCACTCCTTCCACCTTGGCACCCACTGCCTCACTGCCACCACAGAATCACACAATTAAGCAGCTTGGAAAAGACCTCTAAGACCATGGAGTCCAGCATATCACCCAACCCTTCTCATTAACTAAACCCTTCTAATAAACTAAACTAAACCACTAAGTGCCTCATGCAGCCTCCTCTTAAACACCTCCAGGTATGGGGACTCCACCACCTCCCCAGGCAGTCCATTCCAATGCCAATCACTCTTGCTGTGAAGAACTTCTTCCTAACATCCAGCCTGAACCTGCCCTGGCACAGCTTGAGGCTGTGTCCTCTTGTGCTGTCCCTGAGTGCCTGTGAGAAGAGCCCAACCCCACCTGGCTACAGCCTCCCTTCAGGTTCGTTGGACTCTATGGTCTCAGAGGTCTTTTCCAAGCAGGCTCATTCTGTGATTCTCTGATTCTGTGATTCTCTTGCCTCTACACATGCAGCTACCCATCCGGTTTTCAGAGATGGAGCCCTAAGAGGGCAGCTGCCTGAGCCTGTGGAAGTGTGCCACCAAAGCAGCCCTGGGAGAAGAGCCCAACATAAAATTCAGATGGTGGAGGAAGCTATAAGCCAGGAAACAGAAGGGAGCTATTCCAAACTTTTGAGGGGGGGTAAAAAAAAAAAAAAAAAAAAAGGAGCCTCAACTTTTGTAGAAAACTGCTCCAAAAGTTTGCAATTCTGACAGTTACAGTGGCCAAAAAGAAAAGGAATAAAAGTGAAATGCTGCTTACTTTTTACCTTAATCTCTTTGAATAATATCTGGTGATACAGGGAGCAAAGAAAAATAAATCCATCTTGTGGCCTGACTTAATAATTAGCTCCAATGATATTTAAAGGAATCAGTTGGCAAAGATGCAGTCTTCAAAGAAAGTTAAGGTGTGAAACTGGAGTCATTTCTAAGTGTTATATACTATTCTCCTGCTTCAATTATAAATGCTTAGTGTTGCTTCTTTGTGTGTTCATGACATGGAGTCTGTTCCGGGCTGTGCAGAAATTACTGAAGCCAAAAAGGAATATAGTTAAGAGCAGGTCCTCTGGGGATTGTCACTCGAGTCACACTTTAACAGAACTTGGAGAANGCAGGCTCATTCTGTGATTCTCTGATTCTGTGATTCTCTTGCCTCTACACATGCAGCTACCCATCCGTTTTTCAGAGATGGAGCCCTAAGAGGGCAGCTGCCTGAGCCTGTGGAAGTGTGCCACCAAAGCAGCCCTGGGAGAAGAGCCCAACATAAAATTCAGATGGTGGAGGAAGCTATAAGCCAGGAAACAGAAGGGAGCTATTCCAAACTTTTGAGGGGGGGTAAAAAAAAAAAAAAAAAAAAAGGAGCCTCAACTTTTGTAGAAAACTGCTCCAAAAGTTTGCAATTCTGACAGTTACAGTGGCCAAAAAGAAAAGGAATAAAAGTGAAATGCTGCTTACTTTTTACCTTAATCTCTTTGAATAATATCTGGTGATACAGGGAGCAAAGAAAAATAAATCCATCTTGTGGCCTGACTTAATAATTAGCTCCAATGATATTTAAAGGAATCAGTTGGCAAAGATGCAGTCTTCAAAGAAAGTTAAGGTGTGAAACTGGAGTCATTTCTAAGTGTTATATACTATTCTCCTGCTTCAATTATAAATGCTTAGTGTTGCTTCTTTGTGTGTTCATGACATGGAGTCTGTTCCGGGCTGTGCAGAAATTACTGAAGCCAAAAAGGAATATAGTTAAGAGCAGGTCCTCTGGGGATTGTCACTCGAGTCACACTTTAACAGAACTTGGAGAAAGACAGAAGAGTTACTACAAATTTGAGTGTAACCCAGAGTAGACATACACAGAAGCTGTCCCCAAATGCTCACAATAGAAATTAGATAAGGAGGAATAGGGCAAGGTAGGCAATTAAATTTGTTCCCTATTATTCTCTAAGCATGAGGCTAATGCAGTTTGCTGAGGAGTTAAACAAGTTTCTTGTTCCAAATGAGACACCAGCAGGCTATTTGTTAAGCAATAACAGTAATGAGAGTACATTTTGGTTGTAGGCTGTGCTAAATGCATGGAAAAGAATATTTAAAGACTGTAGAGTATTGGTAACATTGGAGGGTTTGTAGCAGTTCAGCTTCACTGTGCTGTCAGATTCCTGTAACGCCAAAGCACTGATTCAGGAAGTGGTTTTAATCAAATAAATAACTAGAACACAACCAACCTCACTTTGTGTGCCCACTCTGGCTGAGCACTTTGTTGGTCTACGTAGCTTTAGTTGGGAGAGTCCAATCCTAAGAGAGAGAGAGTTAGCCAGAGCTAGCAATGATCACTCACTGCACAGGTTAGCCAGGCTGAATTGTTTTTCTTACTCAAGAAACCTGCCAGGTCACCTATCCTTAACACTTCCCTGGTGTCCTCCTATTTATAGAACCACAGAATGGTAAGGTTGGAAGGGACCTCGAAGCTCAGCCAGTTCCAACCCCCTGCCATAGGCAGGGACACCTCCCACTAGTACAGGTCACTCAAGGCTTATCAGAGCACTCTTAAGGGAGAGACATTGTTCTGTAAGAGTTTTTTCTCTTCTCAGAGAAAGGTAAAGAGAGAAATTCTCAGAGAAAGGTAAAAGAGAGAAAGGAGCTAAAAAAAAAATAAAATAATCCAGAGAGGAGAAGATTCCAAATCCACATAAGGAAAGGAAAGTACAAGGTTCAAACCTAGCAGCAATTCTGCTTTAAGGAATAATGAAAGCCAAAAGCTTTCTTCCACCAAGTGCAATTCCTGCTCTGGCCTGATTTCACCCAGGAGCTTGGCTTTTGCACCAAGCCACCTGACATGCTGGCCAGAACGGAGGGTCCTGGAAGCCTCAGCTGTCTCCACTGCTGAAGAACCAGGGATGGAACGACTCAAAGGATGCAGAATGCTTTCCCACCAGCCTACCAGCGAGGCTGCCAAGGAGCTAAGGAGAGGAACTGGCAGAAATTCTACTTTCTCCCAGCAGAATCCAGATAGCAACATTTGTCTGGCTTCTAGCAGCACATGGAAAGTTCTCTCAGGAAAGTTATCCTTACCAAAAGTGAATAATTTAGTTTTTTTCATTACCTTGGTGAACATCCAAACCCCAACAAAAACTTGAGAGGGTCTACAGCCTTGAGTATACTCAGACCTTACTGAGGATATGGAAACAAGCCAAGGAGTCCACAACAGCACACACAGGCATAGTACTTCTGCACAACACACTGCACCAGCAAATTACAGAATCACAGCAACATGCAGGCTGACACAGCCCCTCAGGGTCACCAAGCCCAACCTAGGACCCTTCTCTACAAGATTCACCTTAAACCATGCCCCCAAGCACCATATCCAAACCACCCTTAAATACATCCAGGCTGGGTGACTCCACCACCTCCCTGGGCAGCTCATTCCAGTCCCTGGGATTCAAGTTCTTGCTCAGCAAAAGAGGCAGTTTAGAGCCTAAGGATTGCACTTGGGAACTGCTACCTTCTCCTTTCAACAACTTCCTAGTGTCATTTTCCACCTGGATCTGCCTTTTAGCAGCTACACTGAATAAAACCCAGACACAGTTCCACAGTTCCTCCTGCTCCCATCTGAATCATAGAATCATAGAATTATAGAATGGTAGGGTTAGAAGGGACCTCAAGGATCATCCAGTTCCAACCCCCTGCCATAGGCAGGGACACCTCCCCCTAGCACAGGTCACTCAAGGCCTCATCCAACCTGGCCTTGAACACCTCCAGGGAGGGAGCAGCCACAACCTCCCTGGGCAACCTGTGCCAGTGTCTCACCACCCTCACTGCAAACAACTTCCTTCGGTGTGTCAGTTGGAACTGGATGATCCTGGAGGTCCCTTCCACCCTTACTATTCTATGATTCTATGATTCTTTGGTTACTTCAGCTGAAACCAAAGGGGCTAATAGCAGCCAGATTTAGTGCTGTGGCTTCTCCTTTCCACATCCCTTCTCCCTTTCCTTTTTCCCCTTTTCTCATCTATTACCTTTACATCTGACCCAAAGAAATCGACAGCAGCCAGCTAAATTCATCCATCAGAAATGCCCTCACGACAGATAGCCTGACTTGGAGGAAGATTTTTTTTTCTCTCCTCCTGTGTGTGAGGCCCGAACTGACACGTCAAATAACCCCCACCTAATAGCACTCAACAGCAGAACTGTTAAAATCAGAATAAATGCCATTATTCACCATTAGGCTACAGCTAGGGGCACAGCAAGCTAATTGCTTCATTACAATGGACGGATTAGATTATTAAGAGTGAAATGATTATCAAGTGCACAGTCATGGGGTCACACTGGATCCTTCATTTCTCCTGGAGGCACTGCTGTACTGACGGCAAAGAGTGCTTTTAAAACCTTGAGTATCCAGGAGGCTGCACTTTTCCTTTTCAAATGAGGACACTGTCACTCTGATTCATGCTTTAATCATTTCCTGATCAGACTGCTTCAACTTTTTTCTTCTAACGAGGCTGAGAAAATGTAGCTCCTACAAAATTCAGCAACCTCCCTGCCAAACAAGAACAACCTGGGAGGGCACACCTCATGCTGCAGGCCAAACTACACATCTTGCTGCTATAGATACTGCTGTACTGCAAGGGCAGGAGATACTACAGGCTCACAGGATGTTAGGGGTTGGAAGGGACCTCTGCTCCCTCCCTGGAGGTGTTCAAGGCCAGGCTGGACGAGGCCTTGAGTGATCTGTACTAGTGGGAGGTGTCCCTGCCTATGGCAGGGGGTTGGAACTGGCTGAGCTTTGAGGTCCCTTCCAACCTTACCATTCTATCATTCTATGGTTCTGCAGATCCTCCAGTCCAACCCCCCTGCCAGAGCAGGAGCTAGCTAGCAGCATCTAGTGCATGTCACAGAAGAACACATCCAGACAGGGTTGGAAAGGCTCCAGAGAAGGAGATTCCACAACCTCTCTGGGCAGCCTGTGCCAGGGCTCTGCCACTCTTACAGTCAAGAAGATCTTCCTCATATGTTGAGGTGGAACCTCCTGTGCTGCAGTTTCCATCCCTTGCCCTTTGTGCTATCCCAGGGCACAAGTGAGCAGAGGCTGTCCCTGTGCCTGCCTTCCTGACCCCCAGCCCTCAGATATTCACAGACATTGCTCAGATCCCCTCTCAGCCTGCTCCTCTGCAGACTAAGCAGCCCCAGGGCTCTCAGCCTCTCCTCATCAGGCAGTGCTCCAGTCCCTGTAGCATCCTTGTAGCCCTTCCTTGGACTCTCTCCAGCAGTTCCCTGTCCTTTTGAGGTCCTGTTCCTCAGGGCTGCTCTCAGCTATTCACCACCCAGCCTGTATTCCAAGAAACTGCTGGGTTCTTGGTGTTGAGAACTGCCTCCTCAGTTGGGAACACAACTATGGCAACTGTTTTCAGTCCCTAGAATGAGCTGAAATTCAGGTGCCCCTTCAAATGAATGGCCCTACCTTCCCATGGAAAACTTTTACAAGAATGACATCCTCCCTCAAGGACAGAAAATCACAAAAGCAGAGAGACAAAGATGCAGACACCAAGATATGAGTCCCGTGGGCAATGTGCATTTGCTCTATTTTTACTAAAAAGGGGGGGAGGGGGAAACCAGAGAAAGGAACAAAGCCTGCTTGTGCTGCTTCAGGGGCAACATTTGTTCAGGGCTGTGAAAATGTATTTGGGGAGCGCAAAGGGATAATCTAAGTCAGATTTGTTCTTGTTTCTAATCACTTCCTTCTTTGAGAGGGTGCAGACAATCCCAAAACTTGCTAACAATGTTAAGGTCAGCTCCTTCCCTTCACCTCTGCCCAGGAAACACCCACAGAGCTGCTGGAGGCAGAGAGCAGCAGGCCTCTTTGTATCCCTCAGCACAGTCTGAGTGGTGCTGGTGGAGGAGAAGCTCAACATGAGCCAGCAGTGTGCACTTGCAGCCCAGAAAGCCAACCAGAGCCTGGCTGCAGCAAAAGCAGTGTGGGCAGCAGGGTGAGGGAGGTGATTCTGCCTCTGCTCCACTCTGGTGAGACCCCACCTGCAGCACTGAGTCCAGCTCTGGAACCCCTATTACAAGAAAGATCTGGACATGATGGAACCTGTCCAGAGGAGAGCCACAAGGATGATCAGAGGGATGAAGACAGACAGAGACAGTTGGGGTTGTGCAGTCTGGAGAGGAGAAGGCTCCCAGGTGACCTTCTTGTGGCCCTGCAGTATCTGAATGGGGTTACAAGAAAGCTGAGGAGGGACTTTTTAGACAGTCAGGTAGGGATAGGACTGGGGGGAACAGACCAAAACTAAAGTGGGGAGATTCAGGTTGGATGTTAGGAAGAAGTTCTTCAGCATGAGGGTGGTGAGACACTGCAACAGGCTGCCCAGGGAGGTGGTGGAAGCCTCATGCCTGGAGGTGTTTAAGGCCAGGCTGAATGAGGCTCTGAGCAACCTGATCTGGTGTGAGGTGTGGCAGGGGGGTTGGAACTGGATAATCCTTNTGCACACAGGACTGCAGGTGAGGTCTGAGGAGAGCAAAGGGGGTCCCTTCCAGTCCTGACAGTTCTGTGATTTCACTGTGTGCAGCTTTTTGGCATCGTTCTTAGAGATGCCTTGCCTCCACTCATCCAGCTTCTGAAGCATTTACATCAATCTGCTCTAACTAAAACTAGATAAAAACAGCTTATTAAAAGAAGGAAACATGGGGAAACAAACCCAGTGCAGAAATGTAGATCAGAACTTGCTTTAAGTGTGTCTGACAGACCAAGAGAGCACAGGCAGGTTGTAGCAAAGCAGGGAAGTGAATAAGCACATGAAGAGAAACTGCTCACATCCAGGCTATCACATTTTGACTGGCACAACTGCCTGTCAGAAGGAAATTAGAAACAGCACTTCAGTTGGAAATGGTGCAGCTGACAGTGCAGGAAAAATAGAGGCTTCAGCTACCAAATGCCAACTGTTAGAAATAATGTTAATTAAATACACCCTGCTCCAGTTTCCCTGCTTTGATTCTTACTTGACTGAACTGGGTACATTTAACTCCAGGCAGGAGTTAATTTTGTTAGCACACACAGAACCACAGAAACATGCAGGTTGGCAAAGCCCCTCAGGATCACCAAGTCCAACCTATACACAAAACTCACCTTAAACCATAGCCCCAAGCACCACATCCAAACCACCCTTAAACACAGCCAGGCTGGGTGACTCCACCACCTCCCTGGGCAGCTCATGCCAGTCCCTGACCACTCTCTCCAGGAAAAACTTGTTCCTCATGTGCAATCTAAACCTCCCCAGCCTCAGCTTGAGGCCATTCCCCCTTGTCCTGTCTCCAATTCCCTGTGAGCAGAGCCCAGCAGCAGCCTCTCCACAGTGTCCACATGAAGATATATTCCATTAGCAACAGACACACGCAGGGATTCAGCACCAAAATGAGCTGAAAAGAAGGTATCAGGACAAAGATAATTCAAGACAGTAAAGAGACTATTTTTTACATATTATCTGCATTTGATAGTGCAACACAGCACAAAGCTTTCATCTCTTTTTATCAGTCAAAATGTATTGGCTTGTCACTGCTTCTTTTTCTAAACTAATTGGCATAAAATTCATAGATGTCCAGAGAGAGGCTATTTTACATCCTTAGCATTAGACACATACCAAATTTCTCCTTTGAACTTTATTAATTAAATAGCTTTCTTTCAGCTTTACACCAGTGTGCTGCTCTGAGGCTAACTGGAATACTTTAATGAGAGAAATTAGATCATTGGCTGTGAAAAGAAACTAATAGTGATGTCTGTATCACTCACAGGTTCTGCTGAGAGATAGAAAACCAAGAAACACAAACAAAGTCAGCCAGTCTCTGTCTGGCTGCCACTTGCCTCACTAATTCCTCTGCCTGGACCTGTATAACTCAAACTAATCATTCTGCTTCTAACTCCTCATCTGGCAACCTCACCCCTGCCTGTAAGGCTCTGATAGAAGGGTGGGGGTGGAAAGGAGGAGGAGAGTTAGTTTGAAAGCCCTCCTGGGTGGTTCTGCTGCTTGGGAGGCCTTTTGTAGTTCTGTATGACTTTTAACTTGCACATAATTGTCTATAGCTGTAAATAGCTGCATATATATTGTGTGCATACATTGCACTTAGTGCCATGGTCTGGGTGATTGGCTGGGGCTGGGTGCTAGGTTGGGCTGGCTGAGCTTGGAGCTCTCTTCCAACCTGGCTGATTCTGTGATTCTATGATTTTATGATTCCATGATTCTATGATTCTGTATTTGTGCCAGCTGTAAATACAGCTTCATCCCTTAACTTCTAGCAGGCTGAGTTAGTATGGTGAAGAATAATTCTGATTGTGGCAGTTTGGGGGGAAACTCCCAAACGACCACAATCAGAATTATTCTTCAAGCAGTTTGAGATTACCAAAAAAAAAAAAAAAAAATTAGCTATAAAACCTGATGTGAGCAACTCAGTGAGTGTGCTCTTAGTTACCTGGCTGCATGAACAGGTTGCCCAGGGAGGTTGTGGCTGCTCCCTCCCTGGAGGGGTTCAAGGCCAGGTTGGAGGAGGCCTTGAGTGACCTGTGTTAGTGGGAGGTGTCCCTGCCTATGGCAGGGAGTTGGAACTGGCTGAGCTTTGAGGTCCCTTCCAGCCTTACCATTCTATGATTCTATGAAAGCCAATGAGAAGCACTGAAAGCTCTCTTGTCCTCCCTTTATCTGCTGCAAGCAAATAAAAACCTCCATCTGTATCTACACACAAGGTGAGGTCACAGGTGTAGGCAGCCAGCTGCAATTTCCTTCAACTCCCTCACTTTTTATTATTGTAAGCACAATGCTTGCTACATGTGATTGCTCTGGAGCTTGCACCTGCCAGCTTTATGGTGTTTGGGGAAGGTACACTGATCTCACTGTTTATTAAAATCCTGGCCTGTATATTCTGCATATTCCACAAGCTGATGGCACACAAAAATCACACAATCACAGAATGGTAGGGCTTGGAAAGGACCTCGAAGGCTCATCCAGTCCAACCCCCCTGCCAGAGCAGGAGCACCTAGAGCAGATCACACAGGAATGCAGCCAGGCAGATTTTTACTATCTCCAGAGAAGATACTCACAACCCCCCTGAGCAGCCTGTTCCAGGGTTCTGTCACCCTCACAGGGAAAAAAAATCTCTCCTCATGTTTAACTGAAACTTCCTAAGCCTCAACTTTCATCACTGCTCCTTGTCCTGTCACTGAGCAACACCCAGCAGAGCCTGGCTCCAGCCTCCTGGCACTCACCCTGCACACATTCACAACCATGAATGAGGTCACCCCTCAGGCTCCTCTCCAAGCTGCAGAGCCTCAGCTCCCTCAGGCTCTCCTCCCAAGGAAGATCTTCCACTGCCTTCATCGCTTTTGTGGCTCTGGGCTGGACTCTTTCAAGCAGTTCCCTGAGGTCCTTCTTGAACTGAGAGGCCCAGAACTGGACACAATATTCCAGATGTGGCCTCAGCAGGGCAGAGCAGAGGGGGAGGAGAACCTCTCTCGACCTCCTAACCACAGCCCTTCTGATGCACCCCAGGATGGCATTGGCCTCCTTGGCCACAAGGGCACACTGCTGGCTCATGAGCATCCTCCCATCCACCAGGACCCCTGGGTCCTTTGCCCCTACACTGCTCTCCAACTGGTCTGCTATTTGAAGGTAGCAGAGCAGCCAAAGATGCTCCTCAGACTCAGTGGCTCCAGGTTCTTTTCTTTCTCGCAGTTGCTTCTCCCCATAACAGCCAGAGATTGATGAAGTATTTAAGATTTTAAAAATAAATAAATAAAATAAAAGAGAGAGCAGGAAAAAAATCATCTGGAAGCAATAGTGCCCACTAGAAATGCTGACACTGTAAGGCTTACTCATTTCTTCATTACTTTCCTTTTTTTTAACAGGTGCAGTGAATAGCTTGATTAATTTCAATATTTTAAATGGATGAGCATCATTTTTACTCACTTGCTAGGGCATTCTGGGCAAACTGACTCACTGTTTGGTGGATTTTAGCCAGTTACTTGCACTCTGATCTAGTCAGAGGTGTCCCCTGCTCACTGCAGCAGGGTTGGATGGGATGAACTTAGAGCATCTCTGAATCTGTGAATCTAATGGAACACTAGACATGATGATGTCTGCCCACTTCTAAGAAGAGAAAACCCTACCAGCCTTTGAAGAAATTAACAGACAACTCACTAAGAATAATGAAGACATCAGCTAACTATTAGCAGCCAATCTCCAATCCCTGTTTTCAAGGCATTCACCTCCAGCTCAAGCAGTATTTATCAGTAAGCACAAGAGCACTTGGAAGCCTCTACAGTGATCATGACAATTTGACAAGGGTCCTCTGTATTGTTATGGAGGGGTAATTAATTGTTGTGAGATGTGATTTTCAAAGATTAATATTGTTTATTAATAGCCAATGTTCAGGACTCTCATCACCCTGACCACTAATTTTAATAACAATCAGGTCATGGAGACTTTATACAGATCATAACACAGGAGCTAGAAACAACCAGCAATAATATGACATTAATTGAACTGGAAGAGAAGGTTCCTGTGGTCACTACACTGCTTGCAGTCACTACTCCGCTTGCCCACTAGATGGCCTCAGGGAGCTCCTTTCTGCCCATGGCAGAAGGCAATGGTGAGTTACAAGAGCCTTGAAGTAGTTACTCACAAAATATCTCCCACCTGGCAGGGCTGGCTGCAGCTTCAGACAGCACCCAAATGCTTTCAGGGAATTCTGTTACTGTCTTGTCAGCTGCTGAGGCTTCTGATTCTTGCCAGGCTGCTGGGGAAAGGAGGCAGACATCTCTGACCTGGTCCTGGCTCTCTGGATGATCTGTGTGACTCCAGGACTTCCCATCTTGGCAGGAGGCTTTCAGGTGCAGGCAGGATGTCTTATGTTATGCAGTCTCAGCACTGATGTCCTGCTGGCTGTGCAGGCCTACTGCATGGGGGCATTTAGAGCCTATTCCTGGTGAACTGGAGGCAGTGGAGTTTCCAGGCAGTTCAGGATATAATAAGGCAGCAGCAGCACACTGTGCTACCTGCTCATCCCTTTTTGTTAATACAGCCCAACACTGATGTGCCTTTGGACACAGAATAGCCAATCAGAATGGCAGTTAGCCAAGCTTGGCCATATTAGGTGAAGCCATAGGCTTGCTTTACCCTTTTTAGGACAGTCGCAGACCTTGCAGAAGGCAGGCACAGGTTGAGCCTGTGTACCTTGTTTGCTACAGGATGCAACCAAGCCTGGGCAGGCCACAGGCCACAGACTCAGTGGCTCCAGGTTCTTTGTCTTCTTTCCTGCAGTTGCTTCTCCCCATAGCAGAAGGAGGGAGAGCAATAAAAAACCTCTCTGGGCAAGCCAGGACATGGATAAGCCTATTTGGCCTGCTTTGGCCTACCACAATGTGTATCAAGCAAGAACGGAAGAGGTCTCACAAGACAGAAGAACACAATTCCAAGATGGCAGAAGGAGGTTTTGGTTGTCTCTGCCCAGGACGCCTCCCTTCACATTGCTCTTCCCTTGGCTCTTCCACAGGCAGCAACATCAGCTCAGGAACTACAAATGCCCTGCCTAAATCACACAGGAGAGAAGCAAGACCATCTGCAGTCTCTCACTCAGGCACAGCCATGATAGGTTTTGACATAAATGATGAGGAATAATGGGGCTCTTTTTTTTTTTTTTCTCTCTCTGACAATAAGATTAAATCAGAAGTGATCTAATGACACCAGCAGGCTTGTAACAGAAGAGAAGGATGCAAGTTAAACCAAAATCATTTTACCATGGGAGCAAAAATTTCAGGGAAGCATCACCAAAAAAAAAAAAAAGTGATGAAGTGTTTTATTTGCCAGTCACATGGCCAAAAACAATATTTTCCTACAAGCTCCAGCCTTAAGCAACAGTGAGTTAGGGAGAGTGGACAATATCAAATTAATCTGGATGGAAATCCATAGGACTGACAGCCTTAAATAATCATAGAATCATGGACTTGTCAGGGTTGGGAGGGACCTCAAGGATCATCTAGTT
>WBNM01038381.1:2580-14465 GCA_013399055.1 Ramphastos sulfuratus
GAGGGTGGTGAGACACTGGCACAGGTTGCCCAGGGAGGTTGTGGATGCTTCCTCTCTGGAGGTGTTCAAGGCCAGGTTGGACGAGGCTTGAGTGACCTGTGCTAGTGGGAGGTGTCTCTGCCTATGGCAGGGGAAGGATCCTTGAGGTTCCTTCCAACCTTACTATTCTATGATTCTATGATTCTATGATTGTCAATAAAGATGTTAAACAGAAGTGGTCCCAACACTGAGCTCTGAGGAACACCACTTGTGACCATCTGCCAGATGGATTTAACTCCATTGACTACCACCTTTTGGGCCCATTCATCCAGCCAGTGCTTTATCCAGCAGAGATGTGCTTGTCCAAGCCATGAGCAGCCAGTTTGGCCAGGAGAATTCTGTAGGGAACAGTGTCAAATGCTTTTCAAAAGTCCAGGTAAACAATATCCACAGCCTTTCCCTCATTCAGTAGTCAGGTCATATTGCCATAAAACGAGATCAGGTTTGTCAGGCAGGACCTACTCTTCATAAACACCTGCTGCCTGGGCCTGGTCCCCTGGTTGTTCCTTGTATGGTGTGTAGTGGCTCTTGAGATGCTCTGCTCCATGACCTTCCCTGGTACTGAGGACAGACTGACAGGTCTATAGTTTCCCAGATCCTTCTTTCTTCCTTTCTTGAAGTTAGGCATCACATTTGATATCCTCCAGTCCATTGGCACCTCCCCAATTAGCCAGGACTTCAGGTAAATAGTGGAGAGTGGCTTGGTGAGCACATCTGCCAACTCCTTCAGCACCCTTGTGTGTAGCCCATCCAGCCCCATAGACTTGTGTAAGTGGTGTAGCAGATCCCTGACCACTTCCTCATTTATTGTGATGACCTCATTCTGATTCCCCTCTCTTACTCCTAGTTCCTGAGGCTGGTGTCCAGGTTACTGCTGGATCCAGTACTAAAGACTGAGGCAAAGTAGGCATGAAGCACGTCAGCATTTTCCTCATCCTTAGTCACTGGATTTCCCTCTGCATCCAGTAAAGGATAGAGATATTCCCTAGGCTTCCTTTTGTTGTTAATGGATTTATAGAAGTATTTCTTTTATCCTTAATTGCTGTAGCCAGTTTGAGCTCTACTCGTGCCTTGACTCTCCTAATTTTCTCTCTACATTGTTTCACTACATCTTTATAGTCCTCATGAGAGCTCTGTCCCCTCTTCCAAGGGCCATAGACTCTCCTTTTGTTCTTGACATCCAGCCGAAGGTCCCTATTCAGCCAGGCTGGACACCTTCCCCACTGACTCACTTTTTGGCATGCAGGGACATCCTGCTCCTGTGCCTTTAAGACTTCCCTCTTGCAATATGTCCAGACATCCTGGAGGACTTTGTCAATTAGTCTTCTGAACAGGCTGAAGTTTTTCCTCAGGAAATTTAAGGTTCCAGTTTTACTAAACCCTCTCCTTGTTTCTCCAAGGATAGAGAACTCAATCATCTTATGATTGCTGAGCCCCAGACAGTCACCAATCTTTACTTCTCCATTGTTTACAAGAAGCAGGTCCAGGAGGGCACATTCCCTGGTTGGCTCCTTCATCAGTTGTGTCAGGAAGTTATCCTCCACACACTCCATGAACCTCCAGGACTGTTCTCTCCCTGCTGTATTGTATTTCCAGCAGTTATCCAGGAAGTTAAGGTTTCCCACGAGAACAAGGGGAAGTGATTATGAGACCTCTCTCAACTGCTTGTAGCCTGCATCTACACTAAATGGTTCTCAAACATTTTCTAGTCTAGGTTTGATATATTTCTTCTTCACCGACTCTGTTGAAAAGTAAATGTTGAAAAACAAAGAATGGACTTGGCAGTATTAGAATAATGGTTGTACTCAATGATCTTAAAGGCCTTTTCCAGCTTAAACAATTCTGTGATTTTATGATTTCATTAATAATTAATGTGTCACATTTTTATATATAGATTTAGAATAAGAAAGCCCATAGGTTTCAATCAAGAAGAAGAAGATTTTACTTTCATAATGCTTATATTATGACATCAAATTTGTAAAGAGGTGGAGATATAAACTTGCTTGTGCCACTTCAGCCCCATCCATGCAAAAAGTTGCTAGTGTACAGTTCTGTGCACAGTTCTGGAGCCCCCAGCACAGATAGGACATTGAACTTGTGGAGCGGGTCCAGAGGAGGGTCACGAAGATGCTCAGAGGGCTGCAGCAGCTCTCCTATGAGGACAGGCTACAAGAGTTGGGGCTCTGGAGCCTGGAGAAGAGAAGGCTTCAAGAACACCTTATAGTAGCCTTCCAGTATCTGAAGGGGGCCTACAGGAAGGCTGGGGAGGGATTATTTACAAGATCTTGACACAAGGCAGTGGGTTTAAATTGGAAGAGGGTAGATTTAACCCGGATGTTAGGAGGAAGTTCTTTACAGTGAGGATGGTGAGGCACTGGCACAGGTTGCCCAGGGAGGTTGTGGCTGTTCCCTCCCTGGAGGTGTTCAAGGCCAGGTTGGACAAGGCCTTGAGTGACCTGTACTAGTGGGAGGTGTCTCTGCCTACGGCAGGGTGTTGGAACTAGATGATCCTTGAGGTTCCCTCCAACCTTATCATTTTATGATTCTATGATTAAAAATATTTCATAAGATCTTAATATTTCCTTTTTATGCCCTCTGTAAGTGTATATACTGTCATCGTGCCATCTGAGAACACAAAAATATCCTTAGTTTAGTCTGTGTGAGAACCTTTACTCTTTTACTTGTAACTTCTTTAAAAAAGCTAAGTCATTCCCTAAAACAGTTTCAGCAGAGGAACAGCAGGAAAGGTGCTTACAAATATTCTGCCTAGATTCTGCAAGTTGTAATCTTCCTGAATCAGTCTCTTGTGTCATTACAGAGGTGATACAGATTCTTGGCTGTATCTTTATATGGTGGTCACTCTTCTTCGAAAGTCTAGATGAGATACCTGCATGAGATTAGAGCAGGGCTGGGGCTGCCTGACCCACCTGGCCTTGGTCCCTGTGGCTGCCTGACCCACCTGGTCTTGATCCCTACAGAGCGCTTTGAAGGTCACAGTCACTGCCATAACAGATTAATGCAGCCAAGGTGTTTCTTTCTTGCTGGTAGTGGCTATTGTCATGAACAGCAGAAGAGGGGGTCGTAGCAAATCCCAAATACAGAACCGTGAAGCTACTTGCTCACAGAGAGGTCATGCTTCTCATGCCTTTTGGTAAGAGGTTGAAAAGTGAGATATAATTCTGAAAACACTTATTTTTCTAAGTGCTCTCGGGATCTCTCTGTGGTTCAATTTTTTTTTCTGAATCATTCCAAGATTTTAAATAACTTGCATTTGCTTCTCTTCAGATGCAGAGAGTATATTCCTTTGTATGTAAATATGTCTCTCAAAATTTTGACACTACAGAGTTACTATAGAGGAAACCTATAACCTCACTTCTGTTGCAAATTAGAAAGTTAGAAAATATGAGTCTTAGAGATCATCTCACTGCCTAGTTGTCATTCAGGATAGTTGTATTTCTAAGTAATGTAGTACTTGCAACCAATAGACCTACACAAATGTCTGGACAGAAGATGTAGGGGAATACCTTGCATTAAATGGACATGTGAGCAATCCAACCTGTGTTAATTGGTAATTATGAACTGAAAAGTTCCACAGCCTGCATGAAGGTTCATCTCAAGGGCAAGGACACCAGCTCAAGCCCCTGCCAGGAAAAAGTCAACAACAGGATGGCCAAAGCAGAAACAAAGATTCACACGAAAAGCATTTGAATAGGTAAGTCTAACCAATTGCTTAATGCCACAGAGCTTGTGCCTTAATGATTTGAACCAATTACTTAATGCCACAGAGCTTGTGCCTCAATGATCTGGACCAATTGCTTAACAATGAACTAACCACATAGTATGTTAGAAACTATGTAAGTGGATAAAGGAGTCATTGCTTAGATCATACTGCTCTGTGTATAGCTTTGTCCAGGAGCTTCCACAATAAGATGCAGCCTCAAAAAGCAGCTTGCAGTATGCATTTGAAGCTGATCTTAGCTACCAGAAGGTCTTAATCAATAAAGAATGAGGAAATTAGTAATTTTTGTTGTTGTTGATAATCTTATTGCAATAATGCAAAATTTTGCTTGATTTTACTACATATTCCAGCTAAAGTGCTAGTGAACTATTGTAGGGAAGCATTCTGTATCAACTGGACATGTGAGCAATCCAAGCTGTGCTAACTGCTAAATTGTAAGCTAAGTTTCACAGTCTACATGAAAAGTTTATCCAAAGGCCAAGAACACAATCTGCAGCAGCCAGCAGGAGAAATGAACAACAAAGGCCAACGGCAGGAAGATCAAAGCAAACAAGGGGTGTTTTGAAAAGATAATGATGAGCTAACCGTCTGGCTTCCTCATAGCTTAGCTTGCACCTTAATGACTTACACCAATTAGAGAAAGCCATGATATTGCATCTTGGGGATTTGGGTCAGCTGCTTGGGGCAACAGCTTGTCCCTTAATGATTTGGACCAATTGCTTTGCAATGGGCTGGCCTGGACAGCCTGTTAGAAGGGTATATCAATGCATGTTCATATTCAATAAATGGGCATTGCTTGGATCATATTGATCTGTGTGTGGCTCTGTCCAGAAGCTCTTGCCATAGAAGAAGTCCCTGTTATTAACTATAGACTAACTCCCACGACTGTTGTGCAAAGTATAATTCATTATACTCATTTTACAGATGGGAAAACTGAAGTGTGGAATGCCAACAGCAAATGAGTTCCTCTGTAGCCAAGAAGAGAGGCTGGATCTCTCAACTCACATCCATGTTTCCACCTTGACACACAGTGATGCGTATGTCATGTTCCTGTTAGTGATTTAAGTGTCAACACAGCTGTGAGTATCTGTCACAGTGGAGCTGAGTCTCTCTGCACTTAGTATTTAGCTTCTTTGAAAGATTATCCAGAGCCATTCAAGTTGTTGCTGAGAAACCAAACCAAAGACATGGATATTTTAATTCCTGTTGTAAGAACGTTCACAGCTGTCAAATCGTTTTGAGCCTTCCTGGGAAACATTTAAATTTGGTTTGCTTCTGAGTGCTTACCATTATGATTATCAAACATGTTGTCAATTAAAGTCAATTGATGAGGCGGTCATTTCCTTGAGAATGGCTCTTAATAGAGACCACAGCTATAAAGCATTCCTTCTTTTACCTGTCTCTTCTGTTCAGAGGGAGCACTGTCCACAGAGGTGAAGCTTGGGTGAGCAAATTGTATTCCAGCATACGAGCACTAAGTGGCATGAGTCATTTTCTGGACACCGGTGTTCAGCTAACTCCATCTGCTCAGTGTGCTAATTACGAATTCAGCCACAAACACTGTTCAGAGGAACATCATAAAAAGTTAACTGGAAGTGATTTGTATAGTGTTTATTTTTCATTCTGCACACTATGTAGTTATTACATATACTATCTCAAGTTGTGCTGGGGGAGGTCTAGGCTGGATGTTAGGAGGAAGTTCCTCACAAAGAGAGTGATTGGCATTGGACTGGGCTGCCCAGAGAGGTGGTGGAGTCGCTGTCCCTGGAGGTGTTCAAGAAAAGCCTGGATGGGGCACTTGGTGCCACAGTCTAGCTAATTGGATAGGGCTGGGTGATAGGTTNGGTTATACAAAGACATGGGGTTTCCAGTTTTGGGGAGAATGGTTCAAGCCATCTAAGTGTAGACATCTATGCCTAATATAATACAATTTCTAAATAATGAACAATGGTCACTTAGGGACTGAAAATGAATCTGTGCCCCAAATCTGTATATTGTGGAAAAGTTTATGGAATTTGTTGTGGTAATAATGTAGTGGAAGTTCAAGCTACAACTGCAGTGTAGCTAGCTATCAAACTGTACTCAAGTGCATATGCAACTTGCATCACCATCACTTACATGGGTAGTTCAGGTGCTCACCAGCTATTCTTCACACAGATGAAATGATGGATTAACAAAGGTGATTGATTGAAATTCTGGCTGACTTCACGTGGAGACATGACTAACTGTTATAGAAGCTCTTCAGGTGGGAATTTCAAAGAGTTTTGTAGATTTCACCAGGCTGTCCTAGGGTCAACTGACAGGCATTATTTGTGTACTCGAATGTACTGATTAACATCAAGAGCAGAGACTTTCTCCAGCATTTTCTGCCATAGAATTGACCAAATAGTATACAGGAAACTTACCTGTTAATACACAAAATAAACTGTTATGGTAGATGCAGAAACACTCACAAGGAATGTTTTTTTACACACAGAAAATGTGAGCATTTTGTTCCTAGATTAAGGTAATCAATACTAATGGATCATGAATGCACTTAAGTAGTCACCTAGGATCATAGATCATCTGGTTTATAAAAATGTACTAGAACTTTGTGAGAAGCACCTGATTAAGGACCCTCAAAATGCATTCCCAACTGTGATGGTTTGGGAGTTCCCCACCCCCCACACTTTGTAAAATCCCCCAGACTAGACTCAGCCAACTGGAAGTGAAGGACTGAAGCTCTATTCACAGCTCAGTACAATGTACAAGCAGAGACTTCCAACCCCCTGCCATAGGCAGGGACACCTCCCACTAGTACAGGTCACTCAAGGCCTCATCCAACCTGGTCTTCAACACCTCCAGGGAGGGAGCAGCTACAACCTCCCTGGGCAACCTGTGCCAGTGTCTCACCACCGTCACTGCAAACAACTTCCTCCTGACATCCAGTTTCAATCTCCCCTCTGCCTGTTTAAACCCATTGCCCCTTGTCCTGTCATTACAAGACCTTATAAATAGTCCCTCCTCAGCCTTCCTGTAGGCCCCCTTCAAATACTGGAAGGCTACTCTAAGGTCTCCTCAAAG
Source organism: Ramphastos sulfuratus (assembly GCA_013399055.1). Taxonomy (NCBI): domain Eukaryota; kingdom Metazoa; phylum Chordata; class Aves; order Piciformes; family Ramphastidae; genus Ramphastos; species Ramphastos sulfuratus. The sequence continues at coordinate 9,422 of WBNM01038381.1, forward strand.
CTTTCTCTTCTCCAGGCTGCAGACCCCCAACTCTTGTAGTCTGTCCTCACAGCAGAGCTGCTGCAGCCCTCTGATCATCTTCATGTCCCTCCTCTGGACCCGCTCCAACAGTTCCATGTCCTTCCAATGCTGGGGACTCCAGAACTGTACACAGGACTCCAAATGGGGTCTGAGGAGAGCAGAGTAAAGGGGTAGAATCACCTCCCTTGCCCTGCTGGCCACGCTTCTCTTGAATATCAAAATTAATAAACTATATTAATTCTTGAAAAATAAAATCTTACACCATACCACCATCACACACCGCTTCAGTGGTCACTAGTCAAATTGTTGGAGTTTTCCTTCCCCTCCTATCATCCTATTCAATTTATTCCAATGAAGTATTGGTCTTGTGAAGTTTTGGGTTTTTGGGTTGGTTTTGGTTGTTTGTTGCTGTCAATTTTAAACAGTTTGTCTGCAATTGTCTGTATGTTCCCCTGGCTTCCTTTCAAATTCTTTCTGGGGAAAGCATTGTTGTATACATTTTCCTTTGCTTATGCTTCAATTTTTGTAGGGGAGAACCCAAGACTTGAAGCTAGAAGTCAAGGTGCACTTCCACAAATATGGACATATATATAAAATGAAGAAACATGATTCTGAGGTGTGCTGCAGAGTATAAGAATTATCTCTTTCTCTAGTTAGATGTACATGGAGGGAGAAAGACTGCACAGGATGGTAAGACAAATGGATATACAACTGGCACAATAACCAGCACAGAGTGACGTCTACGCTAAGGCAATAGTTAATGTTAGAGACAGGAAAGGAATGGAGAGGGTTAAAAAATAGTGGCTTGTTGACAGATGATGGAAAAGCCAAAATAAAATTGTCTTTCTCCTTGACACTGGAATATTTGCTTTACATACTGTCAGTAGAGCATGGAGCATAACTGAGAGTCTCTGACAAAATGCCTCATCAATCTGGTTGTAATTATATGAGTTGAACTAGTGGCTCATTTAACTTAAGGTCATGTTCCGTTCTGAGACAAATTACATTATATTCCCTCCCTTGCAGCCTACCATTTTTCAGAAGGGAAAATTGAATTTCTGCTTACATGAGGCAGGTGATGCTGGGAGAATTATTCAGACCCCAAAAGAAGACATTTTATTCGGGAAAGAGCGAATCAAATTATGTGTTTCACAAATATTTTCTCAAATCTTTGGGGAATTATTTTAGAAGTTACTTTATTAGAATTTTCATAGAATCATAGAATCATAGAATGGTAAGGTTGGAAGGGACCTCAAGGATCATCCAGTTCCAACCCCCTGCCATAGGCAGGGACACCTCCCACTATCACAGCTCACTCAAGGCCTCATCCAACCTGGTCTTCAACACCTCCAGGGAGGGAGCAGCCACAACCTCCCTAGGCAACCTGTGCCAGTGTCTCACCACCCTCACTGCAAACAACTTCCTCCTAACATCCACTTTCAATCTCCCCTCTGCCAGTTTAAACCCATTGCCCCTTGTTCTGTCTTTACAAGACCTTGTCAATAGTCCCTCCTCAGCCTTCTTGTAGGTCCCCTTCAGATCCTGGAAGGCTACTCTAAGATTTCCTGGAAGCCTTCTCTTCTCCAGGCTGCACAGCCCCAACTCTCTCAGCCTGTCCTCACAGCAGAGCTGCTGCAGCCCTCTTAGCATCTTTGTGGCCCTCCTCTGAACCCGCTCTAACACTTCCATGTCCTTCCTGTGCTGGGGGCCCCAGAACTGCACACAGGACTCCAAATGGGGTCTGAGGAGAGCAGAGTAAAGGGAGAGAGTCGCCTCCCTTGAGGATTTTGACTTGAAAAAAAGTCTAGACCAAAGAATAACCTAAAAAGAAACTAATTTTGAGATGCGCTTGTGTGACCCTGGTTTATTTTGTCAGTCCCTGGCATCCTACTTTCAAATATCTCAAAATTTCAAGAAAGGAACAAAATTATATTGTATGTCCAAAAGCAGTTAACAATGAACTGTCAAAGGTGGCATTTCATGGAAAATTATAAGATGGTTTTCATATTAATAAACTACTTGATGTTATTTACACATCATATATATCCACAAAAGTCAGAAATGATTTGTTAATCATTTGCAAACAGAAGAGCTACATTTCGATTGCATAATATCATTTGACTAGCTCTAAAATAACCACTGATTTCTAGGAAGTTTTTGGAAGACATTTATTAAGAAAACAAGAAAATAAAACCCCTTTAGAGTGATTGAATTTCTTGTAGGCAAAAGAAGAGCAAGATTTTAGGTTAAACATTGTACTAATGCCCAGTCTGGCCTCACTACCATTTTAGTAATTGGCCACATTTCACCAGTCTCAGACATTTGTAATTCAATCTGCAGTTTATAGCTTCATGTTGGGAACAGTGTTGTTTTGTTTTGTTTTCTTTCAATATTTAATAAAATACACCACTTACCAGATTGTGTATCACTTGGAAATAATGCAACAAAATTGCTGGCAAGTTATAGCACTTCCTACATTATTTTTTCCATTCCAGAGGAAACCTGAGAGCACTGTAATCAGTTTTACAGTCTTTTATGACACCTTAGATCACACTGAAATCTGTTACTCATAGCAGTGGATTCCAAGTTTGATATACTTATGCATGGTATAGCAAATGATTGGTTGGTCTGATTCATGATTACTATTCTCTTCTTAAACAAATGTGGACGATGCTTTAATTAGAAGAGATAAGACCCAGTCCTACTGCTTCAAAAGAACATTCACTGATATTTCAGAGCATGGATTCTCTTGAGATTTAACCTTACATGCAGAACTGTTTGCAAAATTCAGAGACATTGTTAGTTGAGCAATTGTCATACTAAATTTTAACTCCAAGGAAACACTTGCGACACTCTTAAGTCTTGATAGATTACTCATTACCACTTATATCTTTTCTAGGGCTGCAGTGTGGGGTGAAACTTGAAAAGGGATGCAGCACCATATGCAATAATCTAATGACATCACCAAATCAGCTGCAGTTTTTAATTTGCTGGAAGTAGAAATGATAATACTTGTGCAGTATCAGTTCTACAGTATCCTAACTGAGCTGTTGCAGCTGTGAATTGCTTTTGCCATGAAATCAGCTTGAAATGCAATGCTTGAGTTGGAAAAGGCCATCTCATTGCAGGAATCTGTGGTCCTGTGCCTGCTTGCCAGAAGAGAGGCTGAGGCTGCAGATAATCTGTGCTTGCCAGGCTTTGGAGGAAGGAGCTTTGAAATTAATAATAATAACAAACAGCAACAATAACAAAAGCAATGATAACAGCAACAATAACAATAGCAACAGCAACAACAGCAGCAAAAGCAACAACAGCAACAGCAGCAGCAGCAACAGCAGCAACAGCAATAGCAAGAAGAAGAAAGATGAAGAAGAAGAGGAAGAAGAAGAAGAAGAAGAAGAAGAAGAAGAAGAAGAAGAAGAAGAAGAAGAAGAAGAAGAAGAAGAAGAAGGTTGGTGTAGAATACTTTTAAACAGTAAACCATCTGAATTTTGTGATTCTGATATATGTTGAATATCTGAAAGACTTGACCATCTGAAAGATACTTTGCTTCTGGTTCTTTTTAGTAAGCCATGTGGAATATTTAATGATGTTTCTTAAAAATGTCCACATTAACTAACCATGGCTCCTTATTTAGGGCAAGAAAAGATAACTCCTCCATTAATGACCTAATGTCTGGGGAAACTGTATTTTCATTAATATACAGGACATGTAAGGATATTTATAGATAGAGTGGGAGATAATAAAAAGCACTCAATTTTCACTGAGAGTAAACAAAAGTCCTCTTTGGACTTGTGAAAACCTTTTGACTCTTTTGTCAAATAACAAGACTGCACACAGATTGTGTCATAAAGTGAAGTTCAGAGATAAAAGCATTTAGAATCATAGAATGGAAAGGTTGGAAGGGACCTCAAAGATCATCTAGTTCCAACCCCTTGCCATAGGCAGGGACACCTCCCACTAGTACAGGTCCCTCAAGGCCTCCTTTCCTTAGAAGGAAAACAACTTATCCTGGAATCTTCATAGGCAAATTTTCACTTGGATGAATAGTTTTCTGCTTCTATATAATGCCCAATCAGCTTTCAATAGTGTAACTTAAGATTGTCCTGGTTGTGTCATGAGAGGCTATGGCTATTTGGTTCTGCCTTTCCCAGCAGTTTTAGTTTATTGCTGTGGTCCTTTTTTCCAAAACAAAAGCTGATACTTTTGAGAGGAGAGATAACAACCTGGTTCATCAGGGCTACAAGCCTTAGACACTGTTCTTGACCTTCATCCCAATTCTTTTTAGACACTGTGTAAAGATGTTCAGGCTTGAAGCTTCAGTTGCTTCAGTTGCTCTATAGTTATTGTCTATAGTTGCAGAATCACAGAATTAATCAGATTAGAAAAGACCTCCTAGGCTATCAAGTCCAACCTATCACCCAACACCATCTAATTAACTTAACCATGGTCACATCCGGTCTCTTTCTAAACACTCCACCACCTCCCTGGGCAGACCCTTCCAATGACCAAGCACTCTTTCTGTGAAGAACTTCCTCCTAACATACAGCATACAATTCCCCTGGCACAGCTTGAGACTGTGTCCCCTCATTCTGTCACTGGTTGCCTGGAAGAAGAGACCAACCCTCAACTGGCTACACTCCTTTCAAGCAGTTGTAAACAGCGATAAGGTCCCCTCCCGAGACTTCTCTTCTCCAGGCTAAACAAACTGTAGTGATTTAAAACTAACACTCTCACCTGGTTATAAATTATAGACAAGAAATAGGAAAATTCCAGAGATGTTGAATAGAAAGAAAATAATAAAAAGTAAATAAAATACAGTATTGGATGGGAAAAAAAAAAAAAGCTAAGTCTATATCGTTCCATTCGTTCGCAGGTTAGGATAAAGTGTGCTGCACAAACTATTCTTCCCTTCATTTTCTCTTCTCCACACTGGCTGATACTTTTGCATGGCTTCACTGACCTTGGCTGAGACTATTGTTTATGGCTATATAGATATCAACCGTGAAGCCTGATTTCTCTC
>WBNM01038383.1:0-10153 GCA_013399055.1 Ramphastos sulfuratus
TGATTCTATGATTCTATATAAAGTTGATGTTGCACTAATTAAGGACTAATCTGAAATGCAACAAATGTTAGAGTGTTTGGGGTTGGAAGGGACCTTTCAAGGTTGTCTAGTCCAACCCTGCTGCAGGCAGCAAGGACATCTCAGGTTGCTCAGAGCCCCATCCAACCTTATCTTGTTAACAAAGAAGAGTGAGGAAAACCCCAGCCTCCTGCCCAGCCTCTTACTCTTTCTGCACATGAATCATATTACTGCTTTATTTTTCTTCAAATAAATCATCTTTGTGCACTTAATGGAACAGGAAACCCAACTGCAAACTAAGTTCCAAAAGATCATAGAATCAAGCTGGTTGGAAGAGCCCTCCGACCTAGCACCCAGCCCAGCCTAGCACCCAGCCCTAGCCAAGCAACCAGACCATGGCACTAAGTGCCCCATCCAGGCTTTGCTTGAGCACCTCCAGGGATGGCAACTCCACCACCTCCCTGGGCAGCCCATTCCAATGCCAATCACTCTCTCTGTCAAGAACTTCCTCCTAACATCCAGCCTAGACCTTCCCTGGCACAACTTGAGTCTGTGTCCCCTCGTTCTGTTGCTGGCTGCCTGGGATCTTGCCTTGAAGTTTCAAATGAACAAATTTTGTTCGTTCTTATTCCTCTTCCTTGTTAGCTGAACTACAAAATAAATAAATAAAAAAAAACCCCAAACAACTTTCCAGGAATAGAAACATGGATGCATCACATGCAAAAAAAGTCATGGAAGTTAGCTTGTAAAATAACATGCTTGGGTATTTGTGCTGGTGGTGTTTGTGTGCTCAGAGGGGAAGCCAGCACACGAACGTCTCCCTTTGCTAACTGTGCACTGCTCGAGCCCAGCTGGTGAGCACGAAGCACAGGTCACTGATCACAGGCAAGGCCATCAGATGGCAGTGGCTTTCAGACAGAGTTATTGAGTATTTTTATGTAACAAATGCTCCCCAGGAGGTAGCCATTTGCTTATGTTTGTTCTGTGAAAGGAAATCAAGGGCTGCGCTCAGCAGATGAAGGACTTCAGAGCACATCTCCTGCCTACCTTGGTGCATGGCAGCACCTGGGAGCAGTGTGAGGGTGCCCAGAGACAGCAGCATGGTGCTCAATGAGCTAAGAAATGGGCACTGATCCCCCTGCTGAGTGAGCCTGCGAGGCAAAATGTCCATGGTAGCACTAGCAGGGGCCACAACGTGCTCACCCCTCTGCCTGAGGTGAGGAATTGCTGTGCTTGCCTGCATTGACTCTACTACAGCTTCACTACAAGGCAGGGGGGAAATAAAGAAGGGATTGGAGACAGCCAATGTGACCCCACTGAGGGTAAATGGTGCCTTACATCTGGTGGCCTTCAGCAGCAGGGTCATGGTGTTGATGGATGAGGGAAGAGCAACTGGCATCACCTACCTAGATGATGTTTGCCCAGGGAGGTTGTGGCTGCTCCCTCCCTGGAGGTGTTCAAGGCCAGGTTGGATGAGGCTTTGAGTAACCTGTACTAGTGGGAGGTGTCCCTGCCCATGGCAGGGGGTTGGAACTGGATGATCTTTGAGGTCCCTTCCAACCTTACCATTCTATGATTCTATGTTAAAGGTCTCTTCCAACTCAACCCATTCCATGATTCTGTTTACAGTCATCAGCATAAAGCAGGTGGCACTGCAGCTCTCCTGCCATGAGGGCTTCTGCTGATTCCCAGGGTTCTTTTCCCTCTTTTGGCTCTTGCTTTATTTTGGGATCAGAGAACTGCCATGACAACAGCAATATTCAGTGTTTGGTTTGTTCAGCCTTGTGTATTTTCCCAGTGGGTGGTTAGCAGTTTGGTCAGGGGACAGGAAGAGTTGAGTAAACTGTCAGAAAACAGTGAATGAGAAGAATTTGTTCCACCCTCCCCTGCAGCTGAGCCTGTGTGTGAGTGTGAGGGGAAGTACCAGGAGGAAGCAGCTGAGAGCCCTTGGCCTGCCCAGCAGCCAAACTCCAGCTGAAGAAGGGATAGAGGTTCTCAAGAGCATTGGTGTGAGCCACACTCATCCTTCCAGGACATGTTCCTGTGGGGATTTGTTCCTCACACCAGGAAGTACCTTCTGGTCTTGTTAAGGTGTAATGCTCAAGGCCAGTGCAGGAGAACTCTTCAGCTGTACTCTTATGAGGAGGGCTTGAAGGATCCTCCAAAGTCCTGTTGGTTTGGGCTCCCCATGAACGAGAAACAACTTCCATGCCATGGTTGACTCCTCAGGCTGGGCTCAACCTTGAGGTCTCCTAGACTGATCCACTCTGGAGCACCATGGCCTGGAGGTGTGCTGCACAAGTTTGAGGACTTTGGCTTCACCATGTGAAAAGTAGTGAGCATTCCAAGTACACCTGTGCAGGTCCCTCTGGATGGATCCCTACCCTCTAGCAAGTTGACTGTGCCACACAGCTTGGTGCCATCTGCACACCTGCTGAGGCTGCACTGATTCCTCTGTCAATGGCACTGACAAAGGTGTCAAACAGCACTGGTGCCAGCACTGACCCCTGAGGGATGCCACTTGGCACTGGAAGGACAAATATTGGTTATTTTGAGGCCACAGGTTTCTCCAGTTGTAATGATGGAGAAAAATATTAAAGGCCATTTAATTTGGAAGTAATTTAAGCAATTGCTCAAAGTGCCAGAATTGTTCTTCACACAAGCTGAATCCCAACAGAAGTCAGTGCCAAAGTGATTGAGGTGGCATTCAGCTGGGAAGTGCCTGGCAGGAATTCTTTAGGACCATGTTAATTAGCAGTTGTTAAATGTGAAGCTGTAGGGAGTCAATTTGCAGATCTGCTGCCACAATGCTGCATGGAGGAGGCTGCTTGCAATGAGAGCAGTATGCAAACCCTAAGGAAGAGGTATGGAAAAGGAGGAGGCACAAGCCAAGGAAGATTGGGATCTTCCTAGTGTTGATCCAGGGGGGTTACTTGCCAAGCTCTCTACATCTAGGCAAAGTAAAAGCATCAGAGATGAGTCTGTGTTTTTCAGGTTGGTGGAATGTTAAGCAATGAGCCACAAAATTTACATCCAGCCCTGGACACATCCTCTGCAGCTTCCTGATGATGAAAGAGAGGATGGGTGAAGTGAATATCTTCTTATTTTGACTTCTCCTTCTTCACTTGTTTCTTATTCCTATTGAATTTCCCAGCTGTGATTTCATTCCAGTTAAGGTTCAAGCCAGATTTCTGATGGCTCAATTAAATAAACATTCTTCTCTGTGGGATGCAGTTGAGTTCAGAAGCACAGCAATTCCTCCAGCTCACTGCAACACAAAGTCAGGCTCCATATTCATAGCCTGGGATATACTGAGAGAAACCCATGCTGTGGCTTTAAATGTTAAGGGCTTTTCCATCCCTGTTGTCCAGAGTGGCTGTGACTGTGACACTTCCCAGACAGTCTTAATTTCAGTTCCAACTAAACCTTGCTGAGCTGCCTCTCTGCTGCCTGTGCTCTCTGTGCTGGCTCACAGGCTGTGCATGGATGGGAGCAAGGTCTCTTCTCTCAAGCACCAACACAGGCTGGGCAGTGTCTGCCTTGAGAGCAGCCCTGAGGAGAGAGACTTGTGGGTGCTGGTGGATGAGAAACTCAATATGAGCTGTCAGTGTTCTCTAGCAGCCCAGAGAGCAACCAGAGCCAACAAGAGCAGTGTGGGCAGCAGGTCAGGGGAAATGATCCTNCCAGTTTGTTCAGAAAGATTTTATGCAGTGTTCACTGTGCATATTGCAATGTACCAGAGGCTGCAGGCAGTGAGGAGGAGAAGCTGGAAAAGGAGGTGATTATACATGAAAATATGCTTCTGATGAGGGAAGAGGAGATTTTGCACATTCAGAAATGAGGACAGCTTCCTCCTTCAGATCTCCCACAGTGCCTCTGCACAAATGGCAGTGGGAAAACCCAGATTTTCATGCCAAATGGAGGTGTCATTAACATTTATATTTTATCTCTATGTGAACTGGTTAGATAGAGTCTATGGGTGATTTTCAAGGAGCTTCTCTACGTGTGTCCTACACCTTTTTTCCCAGAAAGCTGTTATCTGTTATGGCACAGATACATCTCAGATGGGGCTGTGGATCTGAATTTTGGCTTGGAGTTAGGGGTGGAGAGGGAACTGTCACATCATCTGGGTCTGATCAGGGAGAAATGGAATGAGATTCAACAAGAGCAAGTGTGGAGTCTTGCACCTGGGAAAGAACAACCCAAGGAGCAGTACAGGCTGGGCACTGACCTGTTGGAGAGCAGGGAAGGGGAAAAGGACCTGGGGGTCCTGGTGGATGGAAGGGTGACCATGAGCCAGCAATGTGCTCTCATGCCCAAGAAGGCAAATGGCATCCTGAGATGCATCAGAAGGGCTGTGGTTAGTAGGTAGAAAGATGTGCTCCTGCCCCTCTCCTCTGCCCTGGTGAGGCTGCATCTGGACTATGGTGTCCAGTTCTGGGCCCCTCAGGTCCAGAAGGACCTCAGGGAACTGCTTGAAAGAGGCCAGAGCAGAGCCACAAAGATGCTGAAGGCAGTGGAACACCTCCCTGTGAGGACAGGCTGAGGGAGCTGGGGCTTGGAGCGTGGAGGAGCCTGAGGAGTGACCTCGTTCATGTTTAGAAAGATGCAGTGGGTGAGTGCCCAGAGGCTGGAGCCAGGCTCTGCTCAGTGATGCCCAGTGACAGGATAAGGGGCAATGGTGGAAGCTGAGGCACAGGAACTTCCGTGGAAACATGTGAGGGTGACAGAGCACTGGAGCAGGCTGCCCAGAGAGGTTGTGCAGTCTCCTTCTCTGCAGACTTTCAAAACCCACCTGGATGCATCCCTGTGTGACCTGCCCTGGGTGATCCTGCTCTGGCAGGGGGATTGGGCTGGATGAGCTTTGGAGGTCCCTTCCAGCCCCTGACATTCTGTGATTCTGTGCTCTCTAAACCAGATCCACAGCTCTTTATCTTGAGGGTGGTGAGGCATTGCAACAGGTTTCCCAGGTTACATGAGAGGAAAATGAAAGCATGCTGATAAACAGATCATCAAACAGTGCTCACATTAAACAATGGTTCAATACCATCAATATCCATTACAAGAGGAGAACAATTTCTGTTATCATAGAACTATGGAAAAAAACAAACACATTTAGGCTTGGCTTCTGGTTTATTTATGACTAATATAGAATGAGCAGGGATACCTGCAAGAGTTGAGGGAAGGAGCAAACTTATTGCTATAGACTTTGAGAGTAAACCCATTCAAAATGGAAAAATTAGTTTCTGATCCTAAAAGCAAACATGGAAGTTGTTACTGTAACGAAATATAACACTCTGAGTATTTGCCAGGAGCCTGTCATTACCCTTGCAGAGGGCTAGGTGTGGGGAGCTGGAAATCAGTATGAGAAGGAAAATGGGGTTTTTAAGGGGGTGCTCTAGGGTTTGCAGGATGGATACCAGTTTGTAGAGAGGTTGTATTGATCACACACAGAGTCACACAATGCCAGGGGCTGGAAGGGCCCTCCAAAGCTCATCCAGTCCAGCCCCCTGCCAGCGCAGCATCTCCTATACCAGGTCACACTGGAATGCATCCAGACAGTTCTTGAATATCTCCAGAGAGGGAGCCTCTACCGCCCCCCTGGGCAGCCTGTTCCAGTGCTCTGTCACCTTCACAGGGAAAAAAATCCTCCTCATGTTTAAATGAAACTTCCTATGCCTCACTTCCACCCATTGCCCCTTGTGCTGGCATCAGGCATCACCCAGCAGAGCCTGGCTCCAGCCTCCTGGCACTCACCCTGCACATATTGATAACCATCGCTGAGCTCACCTCTCAGCCTCTCTTTCTCCAAGCTAAAGAGCCTCAGCTCCCTCAGGCTCTCCTCATAAGAGAGATGCTCCTTCATCATCTGTCTTCATGGAGCTTGTTGTGGGGCTGCAACCTCCTCTTCACCAAAAGGAGCAGAGTAGAAAACAGATGAAGCAGGTGCATTAAGAGCTGTGCACAGGGCTCTGGCCCAGGCTCTTTCCCTGGATCCCTTCCTTCAGAACCATGGTGTGGAGGGGTTTGGTGAGCAGCTAGGGTAAACAAGAACATCTGCCTGTCTTCACCAGCTTAGTCCTGCTTTTTAAGCTAAGTTCCTTTGAAAAATGGAGCATGCTCCAATGGTATCCTCTCTGCTGACCTTCCTCAGCTGCTGCCCCAACTCTGCTGTTTGTGTCTGCTTCCATTATGAAATAGAAATTGATTGAATGCACAAAACCATTTCCCAGGCAGAGCTATTGAGCTCCTCGCTGCGGGTCTGTTTCCCCTCCAAGATGTGAACATTTCATTTCTGGAAATGTATTAGTCACTGTATTGTTTGTGTGGTTGGTTTTCTTCCCCTGGGAATAGCAAAAATCAGACGGGGTCGCTTGGGGCAGCAGGAAATGGAAGGTTAACAAAACTCCTTTTTGTGACGCTAAGTCTTCAAACTCCCAAATTCAGAACCAAATATTTCAGCAGGAAGAGGGAATATAATGGCTTGGTGGTATCTGGAGATATTCCAGACCCACCTGGACATGAGCCAGTGTGATCTGCTCTAGGTGGCCCTTCTCTGGCAGGGGCATTGGACTAGATGATCTTTCTAGGTCCCTTCCAGCCCCTGACATTCTGTGATTCTGTGTTGTGCAAGCCCAGGCTCAGATCTGCTCCTACTGCTCTTAGGTCTGGCTGAATAGTTTCTCAATTACTTCTTAAAGTGTTCTTAAAAGCACTGCACTCTCTCTCCTCCAAAGTAAAAACCAATCCCATCCTCTTGCCTCCTCCTGTCCTCCCCATCCCAGATCCTTTGGAACTGAACTACAGAACAAAGATGGAGGAAAACCTTGTGGGATTTCCACCCTCCAAGTGTCTGTCCCGTGGTTTTATTTTTTTATCCTTTTAAATATACAAAGAGAGAAATGCCATGAAGTTTAAATAGCTTAGTTTGATAGGAGACTGCTTTAACAAGTGTTGCTTTAAAGCAAAGCCAGCAAGGCTGCTAAGGGCACACTAAAAGCTCAGCTTAACCATGGGAGAGCAGAAAGGACTCACTCCTAGAGTGTCGCCACTGCATTTTTCCTGTCTCCCAAAGCTTATCCTCCTCCTGCTTTACAAATTGTGTGGGGAACAGGGAGCTTTCATGGTTCTGAGCAACCCAGGGTCTGTCTGCTTTCCCAGCAGGAAAAGTGGGTCACCAGCTTGGTATTGGCAACTTCATTTTGGTGTCATTTAGGCAGCTGAAGAGAAACAAATAGGCCATCGATCAGTCTGGCAGCAGCCCGGGGCCTCTGTATTTTAATTACATGTGTTCTTTGGATCAAATTCCTCTCTGCTGAAACTTCATCAACTTGAATGAAACTCCAAAATGGAGGAATTTGCCCCAGTATAACACCCCCACCCCCCCATTATTAATACATCTACAGCTATTGCAAGTAAGATTTTTTTTTTCTGCCTCCCCAACTTTCCTAAGCAAGTTAACTGAAGTATTGATGCCATTTACAAGCAGTGAAGAGATGAAGATAACTTTTCGTGTTAGCTTTTATTATAGGAAGAAGCTTTAAGCAATTGTGGGAACTTGTTGTCCCAGCATGGGTGAGCTGCATCCAACATGGGTGAGCTGCATCCAGCATGGATGAGCTGCATCCAGCATGGGTGAGCTGCATCCAGCATGGATGAGCTGCATCCAACATGGGTGAGCTGCATTCAGCATGGATGAGCTGCATCCAACACGGGTGGTCTCCATCCAGCACAGGTGAGCTGCACCCAGCACAAAGCTGCAGCTCTGTGTTTAGCCCACGTTTGGCTGCCCAAATGGAAACTGCTTATCAGTAAAGTTGGTGCCAGGTCTTCTCTCCGTGGATGCTGGAGAAATACAGTGAGGTCCACTGTAAGATAGGTGCATTTCTGAAGACCTGTTCCATCAAAGCCCAGAATATATTTTTTTTTTTTTCCTTTACCTTCAAGAAGAGTTTCTGAGAGACCAGAAGCCAAACTCTGTCAGGAGTTAGGGCTAAAATGCAACCTGTCTCCTTCTGAAGCACTCAAAGATGTGCATGAGGTATGGTGAAAGAAGCACCTGCAGGAAGAGCCTCTACCTTTTGGGGTGTGTGGTGCCAAAGGGCATGATTCCCTCACAGGGTCTCCCAGCTGGAAACTAATGGAGCAGGGAGGAGAGCTGGGGGAGGTGGAGCAGTTGCTCCTCTCTTTGCAGCAAGCCAGACAAGGAGGGTGAGACAAGTGCTGGTATCTCCAGCACTGCTCCCTGTCACTCAGCACCAACCGGGAGCAGCCAGAGGCCGAAGCCCTGCGGCAGGCAGTGTCCGGGATAAATGGACAGGCAGGGACTGGAGTGCAGAGCTGCAGCTGCTGTCCTGGCTGGGTCCTTGCTCTCCTGCATCCTCCAAGCCACCAGGGTCCCTGCCGATGCCACTGCTGGAGGACGTGATCCTGGAGAACATCAGCTGGGCTGCCGAGGAGTCCCAGGGCAACGAATCCTCCGAGCACACCTTTTTCTCTGTGGACTATCAGCATGTCCAGGTCCCCTTTGAAATCACACTCTGGATCATGCTTGCATCCTTGGCCAAAATAGGTAAGGCATCTTGAGAGGGTGAGGAAGGGTCTCTGTGGGGATGGTGTGGGCAGGGGTGGCTTTTGCTTCACCTCCTCCAGTCCTGGAGCCTGAGCCAACAGGCCAAGTCCTAAGGATGCACACATCGTGTGCCAGAGGTGCTGCATGCGTGGCCAAAAGCTACCCTGTGGGCTTTTGGGCTGGAAATGCTGGGCTTCCATCTAGAAGTTCACACCTCTGCCTGCTGCTGCTGTTAGTAGGAAAAACACCAGACTGGCCAGGAGGAGGAATTCTGTTTAGCTGCAGCCCACTCCAAAGTGTGATTTCATCTCCATTAGCTTGTCAGCTACCTCCATACAGGTTGGTTCACCTTAAAATGAAGATTTCCTTGGCCATGCAAAAGGATTCTGTGCCCAGCCAGCCACAGGGACTAATTCAACCTCTGGGGAGGGTGTTACACAGCCCAAACTAAATCTGTCTGGATCAGGGAGGTTATTTGTGTAACAATGCCTTAAAAATTGTATTTTGTAGGACATGGGCCTGGCTTTTTTCTTTTCTTCCCTGCAAAACTGGCTATTGGAAAGTGGAAATTACATGTTTGCTTTTTTTTCCTCTAGGAATTATGGTCACTTCTGTCAAATTACTGCTATGAAAGTTATTTTAATTGATTTTATTTTTTTTTTTTGCTTAGAAAGGAGAAGTTTCTGAGATTCATTTAGCTCAGACCTTCTTTCAGATGGAAATGGTCTTTCTCTTGTGCTACTCTGCATATTCTGTGATGAGATCTCAGCCCTATTAACATGCATGAAGAAATGCTAATGATCACAGATTTAGTAGTATTATTGTTGTTGTTATCATTATTATCATCTTTATTACCATTATTATTCCCATTCCACTTTGTTTGAATTGCTTTGTAAGTCCTCACCTAAGAGTCCTTGCAGTGGTTGTCAGCATTTCTCTCCAACGTTGGCTGTTGGACCAGGCTGGCTTGACTGGACTTCTGCCAATGCTACCTCTAGTTTTAAGTCTCAGTGACTTAAATAACATTTAAAGTGGCACCACTTGTAATTAATGAGAATTCTTTATTCTGCTTTTATGGATTTTTAAATGCGTGGAACCTGCATTGTGTTTAAAACTGGTACTTGTGCTGCAGGTGGCATGCAAACTAGAGCACATCATTTATAGTTCCAAATACCTCCTCCTTTTGCAGATTATTTAGCTTTTCTCTCTTTATATCACCTCAAAGTATCCCTCAGGTTGCCCAGGGAGGTGAGGGATGAGAGGGAATGAATCGAAACTGGAAGAAGCTTCATTAGGAGGAAGTTCTTTACGGTAAGTCTGGTGGAACGCTGGAATAGGTTGCCCAGGGAGGTGAGGGATGAGAGGGAACTGGAAGAAGCTTCATTAGGAAGAAATGGGTGGGGAATGGCTGAGAGCAGCCCTGAGGAACAGGCCCTGGGGGTCTGGGGTGGTGAAAAGCTCAAGATGAGGCTGCAGTGTGAGTGCAGCCCAGACAGCAACTGTGTGCTGGGCTGCAGCAAGAGCAGTGTGGGCAGCAGGGCAAGGGAGGGGATTCTGCCCCTT
>WBNM01038383.1:17595-43490 GCA_013399055.1 Ramphastos sulfuratus
TTCCCCCTTCCCTCTCTCCCCCACTTTCTCCCTTTCCCCCTTCCCTCTCTCCCCCACTTTCTCCCTTTCCCCCTTCCCTCTCTCCCCCCCACTTTTCCCCCTTCCCTCTCTCTCTCCATTCTCTTCCTCAACCCCTGATAAATATTTCCCCATGGTAGTGCTGCTGATTTTCTTAGTGCTTTGAGAGGGAATGAACATAGCTGCTGCCCAGGTGTGTTTTGGTGCAGCCATGGATGCCAAGTGAAGATGTGCTGCTGATGCACTGATGGGCCAGAAGGAAAGGGGACTTTGCTCTGTGTTTGGCAGCAGCAGTGCAGATAAGGAGCAGCCATGCAGTGGCCAACAGTGTCTTTCTGAAATCAATAAATAGGTGTAGAAAGAGAGAGCTGGGTCTGTCCTCTTCACTGGGCCAGCAGACAACCCTAGGCTGGTTCCATCAAAGCCCACATAACACAAAGGATCTGCTTTGTGAAATTCTGGGGTGAGATGTGAGGTTCTCACTGCAAAGCTGTAGTTGCATGACTGTTTTTTTTAAAGAGAAGCTACATTATGGAGCAGAGGCCACCACCACATTTTGCTGTGGAGGCCACTGCCTATCTGAACACCTCTTTGCATCTATATGGGTCCTGGTAGGCAGTTGGGATCAGACTTGACATGGCCCTGGGCAGCCTGATCTAGGTGGAAGTGTCCCTGCTCACTGCAGGGGGGTTAGACAAAATAACCTTTGAGGATCTGTTCCAACCTGATGTGGTCACAGCTGGAGTCTAAACTGAGTCTGCCAGACCTTCTGCACTCCTGCAAGCTGAGGATCTACTCTCTAGGCATGTGATACCACCTAAAGAGAGCTCAGAAATGCAAAGCTGTTTTGCTAGTGCTGGTGCAATACTTAGAACAAAATATTTCTCTGCAGGTTAATATATAGAGATACATAAAGCAGCTTTGAGTCTTCAAGTGCTCAATTGTCTTGACCTTCTAAGATTGCTGGCCTGCAGAAGGTATTGATTTGAAAAGCTGATGAATTAGGCTGACTGCATGTACCCTGGAACTTGAAGAACCAATTATCCACAGAAAAAATTGCAAGGCAGAAGCTTTAATTGGTGCAGCACACTTCTGAAGTGACCTTGGGTGTGCAGTAGCTGAAGGGGTCAGATGTTCCAGCCATAGCAACAGCATTTCCTTGGCTCACTCTGTGGCCTTGTGAGTGTGCTTGAGTGTTTTGTGGTCTCTTGGTTGCATGGAGTCAGTGGCTTCCTAGCTGTGCCCAGATAATCTGCAGTGCAAGGGCTGTCAGGCTTAGAAATACCCAGTGTGAGCTGTGTCATATGCCTGAGCTTCTCCAAGTTCAGGCTGTCTTTGTTCCCTTGGGTGCAGGGCTGCTCTGGTTCTCTGGCTATGCTGATTCTGTCCTACAAGAATCTGCTGCAGTGACCAGATGTCAGCCAGGCTCACAGTTCTGGGCTTCTCAGTTCAAGAGAGACAGGGAAATACTGGAGAGTGTCCAGCAGAAACTACAAGGATGCTGAGGGGCCTTGGAGAATCTTTCTGGTAAGGAAAGGCTGAGAAGCCTGGGGCTGGTTAGCCTGGAGAAGACTGGGATGGGATCTTCTCAATGCTTAGCAATAGCTAAAGGGAGGCAGGTCAAGAGGATGGCACCAGACCCTTTTCAATGGTCCTGGCAACAGACAAAAACTAGAGTGGAAGAGGTTCCACCTAAAATTAAGTATCAACTTCTTTCCTGAGAGGGTGCTGGAGCCCTGGCCCAGGCTGCCAGGAGAGGCTGTGGAGTCTCCATCTCTGAAGAGCTCCCAACCTCACATGAATGTGTTCCTCAGCAGCCTGTTCTAGGTGAACCTTGAACTGTGTCCAGTTCTGGGCCCCTCAGTTCAAGAGAGATGTTGAGGTGCTGGAAGGAGTCCAGAGAAGGGCAGCAAGGCTGGGGAGGGGCCTGGAGCACAGCCCTGTGAGGAGAGGCTGAGGGAGCTGAGGGTGTGCAGCCTGCAGAAGAGGAGGCTCAGGGCAGACCTCATTGCTCTCTGCAGCTACCTGAAAGGAGGTTGTAGCCAGCTGGGGTTGGGCTCTGCTGCCAGGCACCCAGCAACAGAAGGAGGGGACACAGTCTCAAGCTGTGCCAGGGGAGGTCTAGGTTGGATGTTAGGAGGAAGTTCTTGCCAGAGAGAGTGATTGGCATTGGAATGGGCTGCCCAGGGAGGTGGTGGAGTCACTGTCCCTGGAGGTGTTGAAGCAAAGCCTGGATGGGGCACTTAGTGCCATGGTCTGGTTGCTTGGCTAGGGCTGGGTGCTAGGTTGGGCTGGGTGAGCTTGGAGGTCTCTTCCAACCTGGTTGGCTGTGATTCCATGAATCTGCTTTAGCAGGGCAGTTGAACTGGATGATCTCCTGAGGTTCCTTCCAACCTCTACAGTTCTGTGAGTCTGTGAATCATATTTACACATTCCTCATGCTGAGAAGGGAGTCTCCATTCTCCCCAATATCTTTCTCTCATCCAGGCACATACTGTGGATTTCTGAGCATGAAACCCTTCAGCCTGGATGGTTAGAGTTTGGCAGAGTTAAAGAACTGAAAACTATGTTGTGATGGGAAGAGTTTGATGTAGTTAGTTGCAGGTAGTGCTGTGTGCCTATGGTAAATGCAGTGGATGGTGAATTACTGTATCTGCTAAAAAACAGATTCAGTTTGGTCAGCCTATATAGTATCTTACTGTCTTAGTGGTTCTCCTGATCTTGGTCTGAAGTGAAGTGAGATGTCTGCAAACACCTCTTTATCTCTTTATGTGCTTAAGTAGAAACATCTGTTTTGTTTCTGTCTTCTCAGCATCATCGCTTGTGCCATGGGCATGAAACGTTACGTGGAGGCCAACATCTCTCTGAAGTCTCACACCACAGTCAAATACTTCATGAAGATGTGGAGCAGTGTCAGTGATACCCTCATCTTCATCTTTCTTGGAGTTTCCACCATTGGGGAAAACCACGAGTGGAACTGGCCATACATCTGCTTCACTGTCATTTTCTGCCTCGTTTGGAGAGCACTAGGTATGGGGAACTGGTGGAATTTATATATGCTGATTGTATTTATGGGAGGGAGAATTGTGGTTCCACTGGGGGAGAATTGTGGTTCCATTAAAGGAGAGAATGCTCCTGCCCTGCTCCTCATCCCTTCCTTCTTGTGCTGTATTGTGTGGCAGCCCAGATGTGAATCACAGCCACATGCAGGTTGGCGAAGCCCTTCAGGAGCACCAAGTCCAACCTAGACCCCTACTCTACAAGATTCACCTCAAACCATAGCCCCAAGCACCACATCCAACCCACCCTTAAACACATCCAGGGTGGGTGACTCCACCACCTCCCTGGGCAGCTCATTCCAGTCCCTGACTACTCTCTCCATGAAAAACTCTTTCCTAATGTCCAATCTAAACCTCCCCAGCCTCAGCTTGAGGCCATTCCCCCTTGTTCTGTCTCCAGTTTCCTGTGAGCAGAGCCCAGCAGCAGCCTCTCCACAAAGTCCCTTCAGGTAGCTGTAGACAGCAATAAGCTCTGCCCTCAGCCTCCTCTGAATGGGTGAAGGACTGAGTGAATGCCAGGACTGAAGTGGGACACCCCAGCTGGTGCTTCCTTCCTCCTCCATCACTCAGCAGCAAGTGTTGCATTTTGCTGCCATTTCCTGGTCCTGTCTCCACAGACAGCACTGCTGATAAATAGAAATTCTCACAATACCCATTTTATTGATGCTTCTGTCTTAGAGCCTCCCTTTGATTGCTGTGATCTCCTCTTCCATTTCAGCATATCTTAGTCCCTTGATGTCTTCACAGCCGTAGGGAGATTGTAAGAACACAGCTTGGGGTCAGAAAACTGTGTAAAACCATGGGGCCTCTGGCTGCATGTTCTAAATTGCAGAGGTTTGGGAGGGTTTCATTCACAACAAGTTAGTGTGCAGCAACAACCTGAAATGGGAAACTGGGAGAAGCTTCAAACAGCTGTCCCCAGAGATGCTGTTTTGCTTTACAGCTTACTGCTGGGTGAGCGAACACCGAGACCTAAAGTGTGAGGATGCTTCTGCTCCTCCTCAAGAGTTTCAGCTGAGGACTGAGAATGTCAGAATTGCAGAGAATCAGGGAATGGCTGAGGTTGGCAGGGATTTCTTGAGATCATCTGCTCCACCCTGCTGCCTCAGCAGGGTCACTTGGCAGGACTGTATCCAGACAGCTTTTGATGACCTCCACGGATGGAGGCTCTACAACCTCTCTGGGAAATCTATCACAGTTTTATCCAACCTCCCACTAAAAAAGTGACTCCATGATAACGAAAGGGGAAGAGGTGTGCATGAAAATAGTCTCTAAAGATAATCTTCTGGAGATGAATTATGAAGAAACCCCAAATCCTCGTCCTAGAATACTCTGGGATGCAATTTTCATGCGTTGTAAATGACCAGAGAAAAACTCACAGATGCTCTGATTTAGCCTTGTGCCCAGTTGTATTTTGTGCTGATTTGATGTCAGAGAGGCTGATTCTCCATTGCCTCTTACAGTGTGCATTGGCTGTCACCCAAGTGGTTGCAGAGCCCCTACCTTCTCATTTATAGGTGTCTTTGTGTACTGACTGTATCTGCAGTTCTGCCAGAGCACACTTTTTTGGGCAAAGAGTCTGGGCCCTGAGAAACATTCAGCAGGATTTATGTTTACAAATCACTGAGCCAAACTCCAATTTGATAGACACCTCCAGAAATTGCTTAAATAGGCTAAGCCATGTTTAGCAAGAGAGAGCAGAAAGGGCTTTATTAGCTGGTAGCACTTGCCAAGGTTTGTTTTAATAACTCTGCACCATGAATGCACTCAAAAACCTGCTCAGTGGTCACCTGTGGGCAAGTTCAAATGTCTTGCTAGGAGTGAGGGGTTTTCTCTTACATGATTTGCTCAGGTGAGAAGTTCTGAGTGAGTTTGGCTCTTTTTTTAGCTCCAAAATGCTTCACTGGAAGATGTAAGGGATATAGCAACGTTCCAGAAGCACACTGAGAATCCTCTGGATCTCTAAACACAGCTCTTCTGATGCAGCAAAGTGTTAGGGAAGGGCTCAGTGCTGCAGCCAGGAAAGAAACCTCTCTTTAAAGCCTTGGATTAAATAAAGACACAAAAGGCAGGGCTGAAAACCATCTTGCATATCTGCTCCCTTCTCTGTGGGCTGTAGGTGGGCTGGTAGGATGCAAACTGGGCATGGTGCTGCTCCTGGGACATTCCTCTATGGAGGTGGTGGTTGAGATTAGCTCCTGACCTGCTCAGACTCATCCAGCAGCTCTGGAGGTGCTTGAGGCACTGGTCCAGAAACAGGAGGCACCCCCACCAGGGTTTGCATGCAGGAACTGGGGACTTTCGGGTTGCCAGTGCTGGGGTTAGGGTCTGAGTTGTCCTTTACTGGACCCTCTCAGTGCTCCCAAGTGAGAAATGGTTCTGCTGAAACCTGGAGACTGGAACTATTGACAAGGTCTTGCAATAACAGGAGGAGGGCCAATGGGTTTAAACTGGCAGAGGGGAGATTTAGACTGGATGTTAGGAGGAATTTCTTTGCAGTGAGGGTAGTGAGGCACTGGCACAGGTTGCCCAGGGAGGTTGTGGCTGCTCCCTCCCTGGAGGTGTTCAAGGTCAGGCTGGGTGAGGCCTTGAGTGACCTGTGCTAGTGGGAGGTGTCCCTGCATATGGCAGGGGGTTGGAACTGGATGATCCTTGAGGTCCCTTCCAACCTTACCATTCTATGATTCCTTTGATAGGAGAGATAATCTAAGAAGCTGGATGCATTGGTCTCATGACAGCACCTCTCTTCTGCTGTTACCCAAGCACCAGGGAGGTTTTCTTCTGCTCTTAAGGTTTACCTCCAGAATAAAATACATTCTTCAGAGAATGATTAATGGCATGACTTCTCTTGGGGTAAACTGGCCATTAATTCATTTAGGGAGTGCTAATAATAATTTATGAGGAAGGATTAAATTAAGACAAAGGGCAGGACACCAGTTCAAGAAAACTTTGTTCCTTTAAATCATCAACACTGCCTGAGCTTCACAGTAGCTGCAGCTGTGGTCTGAGATATATTTCATTAATTAATTAATTTGCTTATACCTTGAAAGCAAAGCAGTTCACATCTGCTGGTCTGGGCACCTGCTCCACAGAGCTCTGGAGATGGGGGAGCTGTTGCAAGGGTCATTTAGTTGATCATTTAGCCAACCGAGTGCTGGGCTNGTTGCCTATTCCTGATCATCCCCAGTTTTTTGTTCCCTCCAGAGCTCCAATGCAATCAAAGCTGAGATATTTTCAGTTGCACCTGTCTGGGAAGGTGTTTGTTGGGTTTCTTTTTTTTCCCCCAAACACCCTTCAGACAAGCACTAGTGGTGTGGTTGCAGCTAATTCCTAGCAAAAGTCAGTCACAGTCTGTGCCATCAGCTCTCACCATGGTCATTAATCTTCAGGAAACAACATGTTTATCTTATCTGTTGGTATTAAGATCAGAGCTTGCTGATTTAAGGCCTGGCTTCTTGTACCTTTCTGCATCTGTTTATGTATTTGCAACTAATAAATTCCTATAACTTTGACTATAAATGACTATAAATTACATCAATGGCTGTGTCACTTTACACAGTCTTAAATTCATGCAGCATAAATCTTTTGAGTGAATGATTTGTGAAGAAGCACCATTACCACAGGCAGAATGCAGCTGCTGCCTGGGAGCTGTGGGGAACTGGAGGGTAGCTCATGGCTAAATTGTTTCTGGTGGTTTACCTCCAGAGCATTTATAATCCAAGCAATTCACTCTCTAGGTAACACCAGTTAGAAGAATCAGAGAATGGTTTAGGTTGGAAGGGACCTCAAGGATCATCTAGTTCCAACCCCCTGCCATAGGCAGGGGCACCTCCCACTAGTACAGGGCACTCAAGGTCTCATCCAACCTGGCCTTGAACACCTCCAGGGAGGTTGTGGAGGACAGAATCACAGAATGTGATCAAAGATCACATTGGGTGCTTCTGTGCTCCATAACCTCCCTGAGCAACCTGTGCCAGTGTCTCACCACCCTCACTGCAAACAACTTCCTCCTAACATCCAGTTTCAATCTCCCCTCTGCCACTTCAAACCCATTGCCCCTTGTCCTGTCATTACAGGACCTTGTCAATAGTCCCTCCCCAGCCTTCTTGTAGCCCCCTTCAGATCCTGGAAGGCCACTCCAAGCTCTCCTGGAAGCCTTCTCTTCTCCAGGCTGCAGAGCCCCAACTCTCTCAGCCTGTCCTTATAGCAGAGCTGCTGCAGCCCTCTGAGCATCTTTGTGGCCTCCTCTGGACCTGCTCCAACAGTTCTATGTCCCTCCTGTGCTGGGGGCTCCAGAACTGCAGAGAGGACTCAAAGCAATTAATGCTTCAATTCAGTTCTAGGAATTGGGCTCTGTGTCATTACAAGAGTAAAATGTCATCTGGCAGGTAACCACAGAGTTGCCCTAGAAGCTTTCAACTACCATCACAGTGAAAGTGCTCAGGCATCCCATGTTGCCAGTGCTTGTTGGTTGCTCTGCATTGAGCTGATGCCTAACACTGAGTCATCAGGTGGAGATTATGTTCTGAGCATCCCTGGGCATGGGAATGGGATGACACTAAAACTCCCCTGCAGGGCTCAGAGTCCTTTAAAAGGCCTCTCCTCTGGTTTCTGAACTGGACTGTGACAAGCAGAAGGCTCTTGGTTAAAACAACAAGAGAATTTGCTACTTGAAATTTCATAGTCCTGCAGACCCCTAGAGCTGTGGCCAGTTGGTGGTGTTTGTAAGCCCCCAAAGCTGAAATGTATGGAGGGTTAGTTTCTATTTGGACAAAACAAACCTGTTGGACCAGGCTGGGAGAAAAGCCCTTCTCCAGTGGCATATTGGGAATACAGCACCTTGGGCCCTGGCCAGTTCCTCATGATTGGTGTTCAGTGATGTTTTACTGTAAAATATATCATAAGAAGATGAATTTTATCTAATTGCCTTTGTTGTTGCTGTTGTTTGATGTGGCCCCATCTTCTTTTCTGCTTTTCAGGGGTCCTTGTGCTGACTTTCTTTGTGAACAGATTTCATGTCAACAGCATCACTGGCAAAGACCAATTCATTATAGCATATGGGGGTCTCCGAGGAGCCATTTGCTTCTCTTTGGTTTTCTTGCTCCCTGACTTCCACAGGAAGAAGCTCTTCATTGCAGCAACAACTGTTGTCATCCTCTTCACTGTGTTCATACAGGTAAAAGCAATCTCAGTGTCATCATCATTAGCAGGTGTATGGAATGAGCATGATTTTTTTTTTTTCTTTTTTCTCCAAATCATAGAATTGTTTAGACTGGAAAAGATCTTTAAGACCATTGAGGCCAAGCATCCACCCAACACTACCAAGTTCACCCCTAAGCTATCTCCCTAAGCACCACTTCTATGTATCTTTTAAATGTCTTTAGGAATGGTGATTCCACCACTGCCCTGGACAGCTTGTTCCAGGGGTTGACATTCCTTTCAGGGAAGAAATTTTCTCTAATATTCGACCTGAACCTCCCCTGGCACATTCTGAGGCCAGTTCCTCTCATCCTATCACTTGCTGCTTGAGAGAAGAGACCAACCCCCATTTGGCTCTAACCTCCTTTCAGGGAGCTGTAGAAAGTGAGAAGGTCTCCCCTCAGCCTCCTCCCCTCTAGGCTGAACAACCCCAGTTCCCTCAGCCACTTGTCCCAAGACTTGTGCTCTACACTCTTCATCACCTTTGTTGCCCTTCTCTGGATATGCTCCAGCACCTCAATGTCCTCCTTGTAGTGAGTGACCCAAAACTGAACCCAGTATTTGAGGTGCAGCCTCACCAGGGCTGAGTACAGGAGGGCAACTACTGCCCTGGTCCTGCTGCCCACACTATTGCTGATACAGACCAGGATGCTGTTGGCCTTCTTGGGCACCTGGGCACACTGCTGGTTCATATTCAAGCTGCTGTCAACAAACACCTTCAGGTCCAATAATAATAATATCCAATAATAATCAGAACTATATCCAATAATAATCAGAACTAAGCCACTAGATGGACAGAAGGGATTTACCAGCCATTAAAACTCTCCATCCATGGGGTGGTAAGGCATAGAAGGATTTAATACTGTTACTGAAAGAGGCAGGAGATGTCAGAACATGTCACAGGTTCCTGAGGCTGTGACTAGCAGTTGTTGATTTACAATATGTGCTGTAGTGTTTGCCATGGTAGCTTCTCCCAGCTTTGATCTGATCCATCCATAACTGGGATAGCAGAGGTGAAAATTGCCCAGAATGCTACTGGCAAAGGTTTGCTCTCTCAAGCAGTGCTTTTGTGTGTCTTATGTGAGAGCAAAGTCTGGTAGAGGTAATCCTGCTCTGACAGGGGGGGTTGGGCTGGATGATCTTTCGAGGTCCCTTCCAACCCCTAACATTCTGTGATTCTGTGAATAAAGCCAAGACAAAGAAACTTCTACAAGTAGTGTGCTGTTTGAGCAAGGCAAGAACCTCTTGTGGGCCTTGTTATGAAATGAAATGCTGCCTGAGCCATGCAGCAATGGAGGTCACTTTTACTGATCCCATAGTCGAGGAGATGGAAGGCACTGGAGACACTCCAAAGCCTGTGAACACAGGCAGCAAGAATGATATAGAGTTACATGGTTGGTTGTCTCAGTGTTGGTAGTTCACAAGTGGGACAACTTAAAGGGATCTAATTTTGACAGAATGTTCTTCACACAGTCTGAGGAGGAGCTCTGTCTCAGTGGGGCTCCCAGCAGCTGCATCATCAACACCCATTAGCTGTCTATGAAAATAGTTTGCACCTCTGTCTGAGATGTTTCCACATCCATGCTTGCAGAGCAGCTGCAGCTGCTTTGTGATGATGCAGCAAGAAGGGGATTCCACTGGAGAGGGAAAAAAAAAAGGGTGTGCTATTTGTTATAAAAGCAAGGAAAAGCAGCAGGCAGCAAAAATGCCCTGCCACATTTGATTTGATTTGCTTCTAATTTTTCTTTTATAACTGATCCCTAAGCCCTGTTGCTACCTGCTTTCTCTTTCTGCCCTAGGGATTCTGGGGTTGTCTCTACTTGCTCTGAGATATTTAGTTTATTGTTGAAAACACAAATGTGCTCTTACTCTTATTAATAATTTATTACTTTTAAATTCTTACTATTAAATTCTTACTATTAATTNGGGTTGGGCTGGATGATCTTTCGAGGTCCCTTCCAACCCCTAACATTCTGTGATTCTGTGAATAAAGCCAAGACAAAGAAACTTCTACAAGTAGTGTGCTGTTTGAGCAAGGCAAGAACCTCTTGTGGGCCTTGTTATGAAATGAAATGCTGCCTGAGCCATGCAGCAATGGAGGTCACTTTTACTGATCCCATAGTCGAGGAGATGGAAGGCACTGGAGACACTCCAAAGCCTGTGAACACAGGCAGCAAGAATGATATAGAGTTACATGGTTGGTTGTCTCAGTGTTGGTAGTTCACAAGTGGGACAACTTAAAGGGATCTAATTTTGACAGAATGTTCTTCACACAGTCTGAGGAGGAGCTCTGTCTCAGTGGGGCTCCCAGCAGCTGCATCATCAACACCCATTAGCTGTCTATGAAAATAGTTTGCACCTCTGTCTGAGATGTTTCCACATCCATGCTTGCAGAGCAGCTGCAGCTGCTTTGTGATGATGCAGCAAGAAGGGGATTCCACTGGAGAGGGAAAAAAAAAAGGGTGTGCTATTTGTTATAAAAGCAAGGAAAAGCAGCAGGCAGCAAAAATGTCCTGCCACATTTGATTTGATTTGCTTCTAATTTTTCTTTTATAACTGATCCCTAAGCCCTGTTGCTACCTGCTTTCTCTTTCTGCCCTAGGGATTCTGGGGTTGTCTCTACTTGCTCTGAGATATTTAGTTTATTGTTGAAAACACAAATGTGCTCTTACTCTTATTAATAATTTATTACTTTTAAATTCTTACTATTAAATTCTTACTATTAATTATTATTGCGGTGGTGGTGATGATGATGATGGTGATGATGATGATTATTATTATTAACCATGAGGGCTGTGAGACCCTGGAATGGGTTGCCCAGGTAGGTGGTGGAAGCCTCATCCCTGGAGGTGTTTAAGGCCAGGCTGGATGAGCCTGATCTAGTGTGAGGTGTCCCTGCCCATAGCAGGGGGGGTGGAACTGGATGATCTTCATGGTCCCTTCCAACCCTGCCTGATTCTATGATTCTGTTGTAGTTACTGTTGTTGTTGTTGTTGTTAGTGTTATTATAATTACCATAGTATTTATTTGTTTGTTCGGGGTTTTTTTTTTGTTTATTTAATTTAATTTTTTTTTGCAAAG
Organism: Ramphastos sulfuratus; assembly: GCA_013399055.1. Taxonomy (NCBI): domain Eukaryota; kingdom Metazoa; phylum Chordata; class Aves; order Piciformes; family Ramphastidae; genus Ramphastos; species Ramphastos sulfuratus. Next base: position 28,953 of record WBNM01038383.1, read on the forward strand.
CTCCATCCCATAGAAGGGCTGCAGGGCATCTGAGAAGGGATGGGAAGAGTAAAGCTTGCAGGGGAGATCTTACTGTGACATTTCTGTATTTAAAGGGCTCCCTAAGAAAGATAGAATCATAGAAAGGTAAGGTTGGAAGGGACCTCAAAGATCATCTAGTTCCAACCCCCTGCCATAGGCAGGGACACCTCCCACTAGCACAGGTCACTCAAGGCCTCCTCCAACCTGGCCTTGAACAGCTCCAGGGAGGGAGCAGCCACAACCTCCCTGGGCAACCTGTGCCAGTGGAGAATCTCTTTAGCAGTGCCTGCTGTAACAGGGCAAGAGGTCCTTTAAGTAAGCTACACGAGGGGAGATTTAGACTAAACCTAAAGAAGCAATTTTGCAGGCTGAGGATGGTGACACTGTCCAGGATTGACCAGAGAGGTGGTAGAAATCTCTGCAACCATTCCGGGTCAGGTTGTTGTGACTCCAAGCAACCTGCTCTAGTTAAAGACGTCCCTGCTGATTGCGGGGGGGTTGCACTTAGATGACCTTGCAAGGTCCCTTCCAACCCAAATGATTCTGTGATCTGTAGCTCAGGCTGCTCTCGGAGAGTGCACAGGAGCTGCCGCATCTGACTCCTGCCCAGGGCTGCACAGCTCGCAAGGACGCAGGCTGCTCAGGCTGCTCAGCCTGCAGCTGGGGCCGGGGCACAGCCTGGTGCAGCTGTCGCTGTGCCCCGCAGGTGTGTGGCGGAGAGAGGTCTCCTGTCCCCAGGCACAGGGTGGGCTGTGAGGAGTCGCAGCGCTGCGGGGCGCAGGGGAGCGCAGTTCGGCAGCAGCAGGCAGCTCTCGGCGTGGCTCTGACATCTAGTGGCAAAAACAGCCCCGCAGCCTGCCCTGCCGGGGAGGCTTGGCCCGGCAGCAGGGATAAGGGCCAGGATGCTCTTGGGGTTTCTCCGAAGGGCCTCTTTTCTGTCAGCTGGCGAGTGGTGTCACGGCCGGTGGGGGTGCGGTGGGAAAGCAGGGTCTGCAGCGTGGGCAAGGCTGCCCTCCTGGTGTGCTGCCACAGCATCCTAAGAGTGGGGCTCTGTGGGACTGAAGGAAGTGGGAGAGGAGTCTGGGCATGATGCTGTGGAGAAAAGAATCATAGAATAGACCAGGTTGGAAGANCCTGCCAAAAGGCTTGAGTTCCATGTGGAGCTGCTGACCCAGTGCTGTCCTTGTCCTGCCCTCAGATGAAGGGAGCAGAGCAGCTGCTGGGACTGTGGGAGATGGTGAGCCATGGAGACAGCTACTGAGTGGCCTCACAGCTGAGCATCACCCCACAAGAGCACATTCCTTCTGCTTGGCCTCCCTGCACCCCTCAGGGCAACGTGAGGTGTTGGGAGTTGACTCTCTGCTTCCTTATGTCCACCTAATCCACATCACGAGCTGCAAAAGTGGTCAACGAGTGTGACATGCTGATGGTCTGGGAGCTGGGACCCTCGGGGCAGCTGGACCGCAGGCATGTTTGAGGCTGAAAGGAGAGAGCAGGGGCCGGGGTAGGGAGAGCAACCTTAGGTGGAGGCTGACAAGTTTTAAGATGCAAATGTGGGTCAGAAACTGAAAAGATCCGGTCACTGGGCACGTCTGCTCATGCAGAGACACTCCTGAGCCTCAGACAAAGCTCGTTCTAAGGCAGCAGCTCCATTCTGCTGAGGCTTCAGAAAATCCTTCCTGGGAGTGGGAAAAGGCCTTTTGTGTCAGCTCAAAGCTCAACTGGTGATGTCATCTCCATGCCAAAGGGTGAGAGTTAAACAGGGACCCCGGTGGGTAGGTGTCTGCAGGGCGACCCCTTGACCTCCAGCTGTTTAGTGGGGCTGTAGCATCTCTGAAGACAGACTTTGCTCAGGCTCCAGGTACCTGCAGTATTGGGGAGCTGAGGTCACCACCAGAACAGGGGGAGAGGAAGCAGTAAACTTGCTTAAAAGCTAAACCAGAAAGGCATTTGCTGCAGCCCAGCACGGGAAACACAGGTTGATACAACAGAACAGGTGTCCAGATGAGCCTTTGGAATCCTGGGTTTGCAAATGAGTCGCTTGTAGGATGCTTTGGGTTGGAAGGGACCTTTAGGATTATCCAGTTCCAAACCCCTGCCATGGACAGGGACACCTTCCACTAGCCCAGGTTGCTCAAGACCTCATCCAGCCTGGCCTTGAATACCTCCAGGGAAGGGGAATCCACAACCTGTTCCACTGTCTTACCACCCTCACTGTAAGGAATTTCTTCCTAATCTCCATTCCAAATCTCCTGTCCTCAAGCTTCAACCCATTCCCTCTAATCCCATCACTATGAGCCCTTGTAAAAAGTCCCTTCCTGCCTTGTAGCCCCCTTCAGGTACTGGAAGGCTGCTCTAAGGTCTCCCTGTAGCCTTCTCTTCCCCAGGCTGAACAACTCCAACTCTTGCAGCTTGTCTCCATAGGGGAGTCCTACAGCTTCTGAAGTCTGATGGATGTAGGACTGGAGAGTGAGTACCTTTAACATCCCACTACCTTCCATGGTGTTTGTCACTTTAGGTGGAAAGCACAAGTGAAATATTGGTAAGAAAGAGCTTCTGTGGGAAGCAGACCCTTTGTTGTCACTTAGTGCAGTAAGTTTTCTTTATATTGACAATGATATCAACACAGGCTCGGTGAGGGTGACAGAAACTGAGGCAGAAATGATAATTTGGAACTTTTGAAGCTGGAAAAGTCCAGCAAAGCATCTTGTTGGTGCACAAACCCATTTCATTTTCTAGGGAGCCCTGCCCACGCCATCTGAAACGCCTGGTGCCACACTCCAGTGACCAGAATGTAAGCAGTTAGTTGTTGGGCTTGTCCATACATGGATCTGAGTGTGTTACACAACCCAGGAAGCTCCTGTGTCTTGGCCTAACTCAGTTGCATAAGGCTCTCCCCACAACCAGCCTGGTTAATCATTGGAGAAATTGACTGAGCAATTGTCAAACCCTCAGTGCTTCCAAGCTGGGCTGGGTATGTGCCACACAGAGCCAAAACCAAAAAAGGTGCTCCGAGGAGCTGTGTGCTTGTCTGGAATGTCACAGACAGCCCTCGATGTTCTGCCTCTCAGCGTGGTTTAAGAATGCAGTGCCAGCTTCTCCATGTGGACTTCACCTTCTCAGCCTGCTGGCCTCTGACCTCTGCCATGGAGTCACTGGCACATAATTGTGAAGAGGCTGGTGGTGGGTTTTGGTTTTTGTTTGCTGCCTGCACTGGTCTCAGCTGCTGGATCACTGCTAGCAGAACTGTGTGTGAGCCGTGATAGAGCCATCAGCATCAGGTGAGGAACGTTGGGTGACTTATCCCTGGTGGGTAGGGGAGCAGCTCAGGGGCCCTATGTGGGTGTGTTGTGCAATGACATGTGGCCTGAAATCACAGAATGGCTCAGGTTGGAAGGGACCTCAGAGATCACCTACTGCAAGCTCCCTGTCGTGGGCAGGGACACCTCTCAACTAGACTTGGCTGCCCAAGGCCTCATTCAACCAGGCTTTGAATGTCCCCAGGCAGGAGGCATCCACAACCTCCCTGTGCAGCCTAACTGGATCTTCCTAAGATCCAGTTTAAACCTACTCTCCCTCAGCTTCAAACCATTCTCCCTTGTCCTGTCTCTAGACACCCTCATGCAAAGTCCCTCTGCAGCCTTCCTGTAGGATCCCTTCAGGTACTGGAAGGCAGCTCTAAGGTTCTCTTCAGAGTCTTCTCTTCTCCAAACTGAACACCCCCAGCTCCCTCAGCCTATCCTCACAGGAGAGGTGTTCCAGCCCCTGGATCATCTTTGTGTCTCTCCTCTGGACCTGCTCCAGCAGCTCTGTGTCCTTCTTATGCTGGGGACACCAGACCTGGATGCAGAATTGAAGGTTGGGTCTCACAAGAGCAGAGTCGAGGGGCACAATCCCCTCTCTTGCCCTGCTGGCCACACTCCTCTGGATGCAGCCTAGGATACAATTTGCCTCCTGGGCTACATGAATGCTGGCTCATGATACATGGGATTCTCAAGGTCAGGAAGGGCTGAAGCAACTCAGACATTTCTGATCTCAAAAGTCCAATATGCCACTTCAAAATGAAAACAAATGCAGCTGATCATCCAGTGAAGGCAAGGGTCCAAATTGCTTATTTTTTGTAGTATCTGTTATTTCTGAATTTGTGAGTTTTGTGTTAGTTACTCTGAGCAGCGGTACAGTTTTTATTGCTATTAGCTATTAACATGACACATTAATTGTTTCTGCAATTAAAAATGTGCTCAGCTTTCCTCCGTGCCAGCATTTGTGACATTCAGAAGTCATAAACATCAACCACTCCATCATTTGTGCTGTAAACATGTCCTAGGAAAGTCATTTCATGCAGAAGCCAAACTAAGAAATGCACCCCAGCAGCACTTTAGAAGTTGTCTAGTGAGGCTTAGAGGACATTAAAGCTCTTCCCTCGACCCTTCCCACCAGGTGGGTACTTTGATTTGTAAACTTAGCCAGTGACTGGCCACCAAAGGTTGCTGGAGTAATGATCTGTGGCTCAGAAACCTCAAGAAGTTAGCTGGCAGAGGCTGTGCTGGGGAGTCTCAAGGACTGTCATCATTCCAGGCATTTGGACTTTGAACATTTCAAGCCCCTTTCCATCTGGTAAGATACAAGCAAGAGCAAGCCACAGGCTTGACCTTGCAATTACTGGTTGACTCTCTGTGGTCTTTGAGATGGCAGATGAGGAGAGTGGAGCATTTTCCCCTCTCTGCCTATCCCCATCCTGTATGTGAACTCCTGTGGCCAGGTTGGTACCACATGCAAACAAGATGTATGTCTGAAAGTCAGCAGGACAGAATTTCTGGTGGTGTCAGAGCTTTGCAGGTTTTACCTTGCTAATAAAACCAGGCAGATGAGGAGGTGCCAGCTCAAACAGCAGGTCTTGTGCTGGCAAAGAATGAGGTAACTGGGGCTTATGCCATGCTGGTGATTTTTGATCCAGTGAAGGTACTGCTGAGAACATTTGATGTGGATATCATGGAATGTCAGGGGCTGGAGGGGACCTCGAGAGAACATCTGGTCCAGCTCCCTGCCAGAGCAGGGTCACCCAGAGCAGATCACACTGGAATGTATCCAGATGGTTCTTGAATATCTCCAGAGAGGGAGACTCCACAGCCCCCCTGGGCAGCCTGTTCCAGTGCTCTGTCACCCTCACGGGGAAAAAATTCTTCCTCAGGTTTACATGGAACCTCCTATGCCTCAGCTTCCACCCACTTGTCCTGTCACTGGGCATCATTGACAAGAGGCTGGCTCCATCCTCCTGGCACTCACCCCTCACATATTTATAAACATGAGTGAGGTCACCCCTTATTCTCCTCCTCCCCAAGCCTCTCCAGCTCCCTCAGGCTCTCCTCAGAAGGAAGATGTTCAACTTCCTTAATCATTTTTGTGGCTCTGTGCTGGACTCTTTCAAGCAGCTCCCTGCTCTTTTTGAGCTGGGGGGCCCAGAACTGGCCCAGAACTTCACTGGATGTGAAGAAAGGCTGAGTTTTGTCTCTGTGGTTGTGCTGCAGGGCATGACCATCCGTCCTCTCGTTGACTTGTTGGCTGTGAAGAGGAAAAGAGAGAGTGCTCCTACAGTGGGAGAGCAGATCCACATCCGGGTAAGTGATGCATCCATCAGCACACGCGGCCAGGGCGTTCCAGTAAGCTTTGCTGATAGCAGTATGGTCCTTCTGCTGTGCCTCCAGGGGCTTGGCAGCCTCAATCCTCTGCAGGTCAGTCCCTTTCCAGCTCTGAAGTCCTGTGCAGCTCCCTAACCAGGAATTATTGTTTTCATTGTGTGCTGTTTTGAGGCTGATTGGAATCTTTTAATGAGAGAAACGAGACCATTGGCTGTGGAAACAACAGTGATGTCTACATCACCCATTTGTTCTGCTGAGAGATACAGAAACAAAGAACAGAAGTCAGTCTCTGTCTGGCTGCTACCTTCTAATTCCTTTATCTGAACCTCTATAACCCCATCTAATATTTTTTTCCCCCCTGCTAACTCCTTATCTGGCTTCCTGCTTCTCATCCCCTGCATGTAAGAGATTCTGAAATAAGGGAGGAGGGGTGGAAGAAAGAGGGGAGTTGGTTTGAAAGCCCTCCAGGCTGGTTCTGTGATTCAGGAGGGGTTTCACATTTCTGTATTACTTTTAGCTTGTGTATAATTGTATATAGTTGTAAATATCTGTATATATGTTGTGTATATATGCTTGCAAATTGTGCCACACTGTAAACAGAGCTTCATTCCTGAACTCCCAGCCAGCTGAGTTAGTCTGGTGAATTTCTGGGAAACTCCCAAAGTACCACACATGGGAAGAGCAGCCATAAGCTCAGCCAGGCTGATATTGTGTTAGGAGTTGCATAAACATGACAGAAAAAGATGATCACCTGCCCCAAAGTTTATACCCTAACCCACGTCCAACTCTTCTGCCTCTCTGCAGAGTGAAAGCAAACAAGGCTTGGTTGCTTTAGGGTTGGGACCTTTCTTGTGTTCCCCAGGCACATCACCAGCACTTTGGGTATGCCCCTTCCTTGGAGGTGTTCAGCACCAGGCTGGGTGGGACTTGGAGCAACCTGATCTAGTGGAAGGTCTCTCTGCTCATGGCAGGGAAGTCAGAACCAGATGATCTTCCAGGTTCCTTCTAACCCAAACCATTCCACGTCTCCCAAAGGAGGACTTGAATTCACCTTGCTCTTGCCATCCAAATGTTGGCCTTTCTAATTATGGAGGAGTTCTTCAGAGAGTGGGTCAGCTCCAGGAGAAAGCAGGGTGTTCTGCACACCTAGCTGAGGCTCTGCCTTTGTGTCTGCATCCAGTGTAAAGTCCTGGGTTTCAATCTGACTGTTTCTGCCCAGTCACATTTCTGTGGGTATGGCTCCTTCAGGAATATTTTTGTCATCTTTTTGGGTGGCTGGGAATGAAGACGTTAGGCTTGAGGACATTTATAGAAGCTGTTTGGCATCCTCACAATTAGGTTGTATTACAGGGCTTTGTCTGAGGTTAACAGAGTAGTTCAATAGGCTGAAGAGGCTTTTCCTATCATGAACAGAGAATACTTTCTTCTTTTGTTAGGGTGTGAATAGTAAATCATCTCTGGAAATGTGTTTATTAAGAGATGTGAGCTGAAAATGGCCATGTACCAATTAAGTTGAGAAGGTAACAATGCAGATGGTTGGAAATCAGGGAGGCAGAAGCCAGAAGCAGCTTTCTTCCTGAAATTAATTTCTCCATTCAGGTAGTCAGGATGCTCTTGCTCACAAGAGTGATGAACAGTGGTAGGAGTGGGGCTCATTTGCTGGTCCTCAGAGCATACAGCTGCTAACAGCAACATGAAGACTTTAAACCTGTACCAGGCTGCAGGACTGAGTGAACCACTCTGACATTTTTCTGTCTCTGACCTCACACAAATTAATTATTATGAGAATTGGAGCTGGAGGAGGCTCCAGGGACGTTGGTAGCTAAGCGTGGAGGGGCAGTGACCCAGAGCAGAGCTTTCTCCCAGTCAGAGATGCCAGCAGGAGGAAAAACACTTTGGAAAATTGGGGTTTTAGCTTCTAGGTGGGAAAAAATCAACATGCCTGGGATTTTGAATGTAGTGTTAACCAGTGGGAATGTTTTTGCATAAGGCATAATATGGCCAATGATATAATTCAGTGGTTAGTGTCTGAGGGGAGGCAGCCTTCATTATTCAAGTCAAAGCATGATTTATGTGTTATCTGCATCTCTGTCCTGAAGATACTGATCTCCTGGGACAAGTTGTCCTGCTTATCAAGGCTCAATATGCAGGACATGCTGGAGATCAGCCCTCCTGCATCTACCATAAAGAGCAGATTCACCTCCCTCGGTGCTTATCCTTTGCTTGTGCAGACCTGAAAGCAAACAGCCAAACCAGTTATTGTGCTCCAGAACCGAGGGATGCACGTGGGGGCCTGGGTGGGGAGTTGGCCTGAAATCCCTTTCCCTTGTTTGCTGGAGCTGTGTGGTGAGCTGAAAGCTTCCCCAGTTTCCTCAGCTGCCTTTTGATGTTTGTTGCCCGAGTTCATCACGTATGCAACACATGCAACCGGTGTATAGCAAAATCCTCTCTTCTGTTTAGTTCTTGGATCATTTGCTGGCTGGCATTGAAGATATATCTGGACACTGGGGACAGTATTACTGGAAAGACAAGTAAGGATTTGCCAAAGTACATCTGTGTACATGTGTAGAAAAAAAAATGAGGCTGGTTTATGTTCCCTGAGCTTCCAGCATGGGCAGCTGAGCCTTGTTCATCCTTGTGGCACAAGGCAGGTGGCAGAGGAGCAGCTTTTCCTGTCCAAGGCAAGACCAAGCTCTTGGGACACTTCCCTGCTGCAAGTCCTACATTGTATTTCACCCTGAAAAGATTCCTTTCTTCTCTCCTACTGTGTTTGCCCCTTCTTGTCCAAGGAACTCTGCTGGAAGTGCAAGGTGCATGCCAGCACAACAGTCAGCTTGTGTGGCTTCAGCCTGCCCCTATCTGGCCAGCTGGGAGCTGAGGACCCCAACTCAGTGTGTGCATGAGTAGCAGGACAGTATGAGCTAACAGCACTCAGATGGGCAACCATTTGTTGTAGACTGAGGATTTAGCTTGCAGAGGAGGAGACTAAGGGGTGACCTCATCAGTGTTTATAAATATGTAATGGATAAGTGCCAGGAGGCTGGAGCCAGCCTCTTCTCAGTGATGTCCAGTGACAGGACAAGGGGCAATAGGGGGAAGTTGAGGCATAGGAGGTTCCATGTGAACCTGAGGAAGAATTTTTTCCCTGTGAGGGGGATAGAGCATTGGAACAGGCTGCCCAGGGGGGTTGTGGAGTCTCCCTCTCTGGAGATATTCAAGAACCATCTGGATGCATTCCAGTGTGATCTGCCCTGGGTGACCCTGTTCTGGCAGGGGGGCTGGACCAGATGATCTTTCGAGATTACATCCAGCCCCTGACATTCTGTGATTCTATGATTTGTACAGGTTTCTGTAGCAAAGTGCTCAGTTTTCATGAAGCTCTGGTAGATTGCACACAGAAGAGATTTTTTTGAAGCCCGAGTAAAATAAAACACACAAATAGGTCTCTGCCAGGGTTAATTCCTTGGCTGTGCAGGCACAGATGCAGCTAGCTTCATGGTAAAGACTGTAGCTCATACATCTGGCAGGGATTTTCTTGAGAATGCCACTGCTTGGAAGTGCCACTAGAGGGTATGGGAATCACTGCTGTTAAGGGATGTCCTGGTTCCTTGTGAGGAGGTTTGTGAACAGCCAACAGCAGGCAGGATCTGATACCACCTAGATCCTTTCCAAAGGTTGTGCTGCATTGGAGCAGGAAGCAAGAGGAGATGGACCAAAAGGGAAATTACATCCCTTAGGGATACTTTTAGCACCTACTGTACAGACCACGATAAGTTTGGGGAGTTTTTATTGTATCTGGCAAAGTTTTAATAGCTTAGTTTGTGTATGGTAATGCAGAAATAATTGGGGACTGACCTCCAGGGCTATTGGTTTCTGGAAAGAAGGTAATGGAATAATACAACAGGCTAAGGGAGGGTAAGAGGCTCAACCTGCTCTAGCTGCAGATGTCCCTGCTGACTGCAGTGGGGTTGGGCTGGATAACTTTTAAAGGTCCCTTCCAACCCAAACCATTCTGTGCTTCTCTGAACCTGCTGGCTCATTCAGCAGCTCTGTTTTGGTACCGGGGAGCAGTGGGAAGAGGCTAAGCCCATCTTTGTTCTCCAACAGATTAGAATATTTCAACAGCAAGTACCTGCAGAAGATGCTGCTTCGCGAGTACGACCAGCCCAAGTCCAGCATCGTGCTGCTCTACGAGAAGCTGGAGCGGAAGCATGCCATCGAGCTGGCAGAGGCAGGGCAGCTGGGCCATGCCCCACACCACCCAGCCTTGCTGTAAGTGCTCCCCTTTCCATCACTCCTCCCAACCTTCCCACCCGAGGGCACAGAAGCCACTTGCTGGCTGTAGAAATACAGTGAGGAAAAAGCTTTTGCAAACTTCTCTGCCTGATGGGAAAGAGCAGCTTAGCTTGGACAGTGCACAGGAAGCATGACCAAAAGTCAGAAGTGGGGCACTGAAATAATCAGGTGGATGAGCAATCTACTGGCATTGGGAAGCAGAGCTTCTGACTCTGTGCATGGAAGGTCATCTGTATCCCCACCTCAGCCGTGCAGAAATGGTGCTCTGAGGAAGAGGCTCTTGCACCATTTCTTGGTGACCCTGTGCCATTTCTTGGTGGCTCTGTGCCATTTTTGGTTGCTCTGCACCATTTCTCGGTGGCTCTGCACCATTTTTGGTGGCCCTGCACCATTTTTGGTTGCTCTGCACCATTTCTCAGTGGCCCTGCACCATTTCTTGATGGCTTTGTACCATTAATGTACTGAAGGACTCAATAGTGAGAATGAGCATTAGCTGAGACAGCAGGGTGGAATATCTGTGGGTCAGAGCGGCCATCTCATCTCTCACAGACTGCTCTGCTCTGCCACAGCTCCTTTAGCTACCACGAAGCACGTGGATGGCACAGCTCTGATCCAAGCACCAAAATGCTCTTTCTGCACTGAGCTCCATCTGCAAGGATTAGCTGTCGGTCATGTCCGCTGGTCTTGGCCATATCTGGTGCTAGTGGGATCTGAAAGAGCTGCTGTGAGGATGCTCTGGTTGTCCTGCTGTGCATCTTCCAGCATAAGACATTCTGGTTTTAAAATTTTTTTATTTTTTCTCTTGCAGGAACAACAGGGCTGTCATAACAGACAAAAGATTGGAGGATACTCTGAATCCGGACGTCCTGGACAACATGCAGGAAATATTGGCAAGGAACCTGTACCGAACAAGGAGAACGGTATAACCCTTCCCTCCAGCTCTATTTTAGATGTCCAATAACAAAATATATCTCCCTTATCCTAACAGCCTGAGCAGATGTTATGAATATTTACATAATTACTAATGATGTCTCTTTGTGAGCAGAGAATAGTTGGCTGTGTGAAGCCAGATCCAGTTTCCAAGTCAGTGGCACATTTCTGTTTGCAGCATGACAGCTTTTGAAAGGTTCACCCAGTCAGCCTATAATTTCATGAAGTATTTTAGGCATCAGTACCCAGAACCAGAAAGGAGAAAGGAGGAGCACATGGATCTGCAGGCAGCAGGTTTGCAGATCCGGCAGTTGCGGCAGCTCCTGGTTACCTATGGGGCAAAGCAGCAACGGAGTCATCCTCACGTTGTGCTTCTTCCCCCACAGAAAGAGAGCTCAGGGAGTGAGCCGTGAGGAAAAATTCATCCCCAGTGGTTTTAAAACCACTCAGCAGTTTTGCCACAAACCTGGTAGCAGTGGTAAAGAGCACAGCACCCACTTGCTGTTTACAGAATAACCTGTCTGAGGTTTTACCCAGCACCTCAGACCCTATGCTGTAATTGCTGGTCACGTGGAGATACATGCAGCCTTATCCTTAAAATCCACCTTAAGCCTTTGTTTTGGGGATCACACACGAAGTGCTGAGCCCTTGGGGATGCAGCTGGTGTGGGCAGCTCAACACAGAGGGATCCACCACCCCCTCCTGTCCAAAAAGAAACAGCTATATGAGACTAGGAGGTGACTAGCAGGAATGGTGACTGGGATAAAGATGAAGGCATACCTCCTGTTTGCACTTACTCCTGCCTACATCCACCCTCACCCCTTGTAGCTACTGAGTTATCCCAAGCCCAACTGATGTCAGTGGGAGATTTGACTTTGTTGGTTTATGGCTTTTGAAGCAGGATTTATGATTTACAGGATGTTAAGGGTTGGAAGGGACCCAAAGGGATCATCGAGTCCAATCCCCCTGCCAGAGGCGGGGACAATCTAGCTCAGGTCACACAGGAACACATCCAGACAGGCCTTGAAAGGCTCCAGAGAAGGTTCCTGTGATCCTGTGGTTTATGTATGAAGATGAGGATGATATAAAATATTGGAAGGCTGGGTGGAGGCACCGAGGCTGAGGACACCTCAAGCAGAGTAGTTGCACTAGGTGGGTGTGTCACCTGGACTGATAGAGGTGCCCTGGGCTTGTCAGTCAGTGACTGCCTGGGCAGTTTTACATAAGGCAGGGTTTGGAGTCCCAGCTTCTTTCTCCCATCTCCATCCCCACCTCTCGTTCGTAGCTAGATCAGTTTATCCCCATAACCAGGCAGGATGGTTGCAGGGGGCTAAAGGACCCAGAAGACACAGGCACTAGTGAAGGGATGGTGCTGTGGCGGCAGGGACGGTCCCACCTGCAGCCGCGGTCTCTGGTGCCATGTGCAGGGGCCGGCGTACAACAGGCACACCCTCCCTGGAGACAGCGAGCCCGCGGAGCACGCCAAGGAGATCCTGATCCTCCGCCACAGGGGTCTGCACGTGGAGCTGAGCGGAGGGGACGCGGCCAGCTCCAGGAAGCAGGTAAGAGGGAGCCAGGAGCACTTGGATCTGCACAGGCTGGGCTGCTTCCCCTGGGCAGCTATGGCAGGTACTATCACAGAATGTTAGAGGTTGGAAGGCNGATGTCACTCTCACAGGAGAGAAGTTTCTCCCCATGCTGAGGTGAACCTTTCTCTGTTCCAGTTTGTACCTGATACACCAACAGTAGTGCTGTTTGCTGCTGATGGTACTTCCTTCTAAAGACAAATCCTGTTGCCTTGAAATGAGGAGAAAAAGTCTCTCTCCACCCTGCATTACTTTCCCCATAGCAGGAAAGACAGAGGTAAAAAAAAACCCAACCAACCAAGCAAGCAAACAACCCAGCCCAAGTCCTGACAGCCAGCTGAGCCACGCTGCGGGCAGCGCTGCTGGGCGCTTTGTGCACACAGGCTTCCACCTGTGCTAGGACACTTATTTACTGAGCAAATGTTATTAATTTGGCTTCACTCTCCGGATTCAGAGGTCTGCTCTTCCCATGGTTTCGTTTCTGAGAGATTTTGTTGAAGGCAGGGATTTGTTTTGCCCATTGCCAGTGGCCCAGCTGGACTGTAAACATTTGAAACCCTTCAGTGTTTGAGCCCAGCCCTCCCTACTCTTTTCTAAGCACCGAAGCATGGTTGTGAGCTTTCCTGTTTATTCTGAAGGTGAGTGGCTTTGGCTGGCAATAAAGTCTTCCTATTCTCCTTGTAGGGGGCTTGGAACTAGATGGTCTTTAAGGTTCTTTGCAGACTGACCCATTCTATGATTTACTGAAGGCAGTAAAAGAGAGGGATGTGTGAGATACCAGATTCCTGGGAGAACCACTGCGAGTCCAAATTTACTGCTAGCACAGCTCTGTGTTGGTTCATCTTCTGACTTAGAGGGGAAATGAGGTAAGGACAATGTCTGTAGCTGGCAAAGACACTTGCTGACTTTCTTGGAAAGCAGTGAGAGGACCTGAGCCTACATTTCCCTGCGGAAAGACAAAATGATCCAGGAATAGTGCCTAAGGAGGAGGCTTGGGCTTTTCAGTTCCTCCCATCCTCTGCTTTAGAGGAAAAGCAATCAACCTCTTTAATACCTTGCCCCCAAACCTCCAGGTCATCAGCAGTAACTGCTGAGCCATCCCCAGATTTCACCCACTTATCTGAATCTGAGGATTGAGCTAAAGCACCAAGTGCAGGCCACGGTCTCTCATCCGGGCGGCAATGTTCCATCACTTAGGAGAACAGGATGACCTTTTAAAAAGAAATAATTTGTCTTTCTTTATTTAGACAGTAATTTTCCATGACAGCACAAGAACTCAGGACCGCCACAGGCTTCCTTCCACTCCCATTTCTCTCTTCAAATGCCAGTCACTGAAGAGCCCGTCGAGAACGGCAGTAACGCACCAAATGCTGCTGCTTCTCAGCCCTTCATTCACAGAAAGGTGTTCCAGCTCTGGCAAACAACTTAGAAGATTTAATTTGATCATTTACATGCTGATTGGTACTTACAATTCAAAATAGATAGGCAAGAACATGGCATGTTCCTGTAGAACATTTGGTATAATTAAACTTCAAAAGAACAGCATGACGTTGCACACTTTAAGGACATTCGATTGTTAACCCTTCTGCTCCTGCTCTCCCCTCTGCTGTTGCTCCTCTCTGGTGCATTTGGGAGGCAATTTAGCTCTTTTGGGAAGACCTTTTCCCTTTGAATGCTCACGGATGGACTTTCAGGGCACAGAATATTGTGGGGAGGGAGTAGCAGAAGCTGCAGAATTGACTCTGTCTCTGCACTGACTCAGGTATGGTGGCTAATGTCCTGTGAGGCTGGCCAGTGCTCCTATGGATGATGCAAAATGCCAGTTTGATACTGAACACTCAGAGGAATCATTTGTTTGGGCTAATCACACTTCTCACAGCAGCTTCAGTTGCCTTCTGCCAGGCTGAGTGAAGCAGATGTCAGCACGGGGGGCTGATTCCACTGATAACTGTAAGGATGACTCTATGCCCAAGAAGCATCCCTCTGTGCCCAAAAGGAAAAGTGTGGTCTGTGTGATCAGCAGGTGTGGTCTGTGTGATCAGCAGGTGTGGTCTGTGTGATCAGCA
>WBNM01038383.1:43603-65732 GCA_013399055.1 Ramphastos sulfuratus
AGGTCTTGAGTGACCTGTTCTAGCGTGAGGTGTCCCTGCCCATGGTGGGGGGTGGGGTGGGGGGGTTGGAAGTAGATGATCTTTGAGATCCCTTCCAAACTAAAACTATTCTATGATTCTATGATTATGAGTAAAGGCTTAGAGATCTGAAGCTGTTAAACCTGAGGAGGAGCAAACTGAGAGGGGATCTTCTCAGTGCTTACCAACAGCTAAAGGGCAAGAAGATGGGGCCAGACTCTTTTCAGCAGTGCCCAGCAACAGCACAGGGGACAATGAGTACAAACTAAACCACGGAAGGTTCCATCTAAACATGAGAAAAAACTTCTTTGCTGTGAGAGTTTCAGAGCCCTGGCCCAGGCTGCACAGAGAGNGTGGTCTGTGTGATCAGCAGGTGTGGTCTGTGTGATCAGCATTTGCTAATTTTTAGAATATTTTAGACTATTTTCAGATATCTGCTAATGTTTTAGAAAGTTGTCTCATGATGGTCTTCAAGGCCAGGTTAGATGNACAGATGATGCCCAGAGGTCCCTTCCAACCCCCACTGGGGATTCTGGGATTTTGTTGCAAATATCCCAGAAGTGATGGGATAATGTTCTAAAAGAGCCCTGGAACATGAACACGAGGCAGGAGGGTGGGTGAAGGCTGTTGCTGCACACTGTAGGAGGACAGATTGCAGAATTCATCAGTAGAAGGCAGGAACACTGTGCTAAAAAGTAGATTTCAGCCCATTAAAAGCAGCTGAATATTTTAAATTTGGGGGGGAAAAACCATTAAGCCTCTCAGGTTTAGTTTCAGGCCAAGTTGACAAGCAAAGGGCATCTTCCTCTTTAAAAGAAGTGAATGAAAATCGGAGCTGGTTAGTGTCTGAGCCCTTTCTAATTGTCAGATACAACACCTTTTGTAGTCCCAAAGGGAAGGGTTTAGCCTTCCAGGTTTTGAGTCAGTAAGGGAAAAAAATAAAACCAAAACTATCAAAAATAAATCACCATTGTCATGCCACCCACGTTTCTATTCTGCGCTTCACCACGAGATGGAAGCATTACAACTGTGTTGGCAAACACAACCACGCCAGCGACTGCGAAGCGAACTTGGAGCCACTGAAACCCCTCCGGTGCTGCCGAAGTGCTGCATGTCTGCTGCTGCAAAAAGCTTTGGTGATGAATTCCATCAGTTACGAGCTGGGAGCGCGATTAAAGAATCCCTTTGGTTCAGTAGAAGCTCTGCTTTTCCTGCTCACTGGCTGTCTGCATAGAGATTTGTCTGGGTTTAGTATTTTGCTCTTAAAACGTGGAGTTGGCTGCAGCTCAGTTAGATCCATGTCATGATTTATTAGGTGCTACTTGTTTGTTTTCTTCATGTGCCAGTCACCATAAAAATAAGGTGCATGTGGAAGGGCATCTTTCTTACAGCCCTGTGGCTCCACCAGGCTGAGGAGGAGCCAGGAGTGAAGTTCATCTCACCTGATGGACAATCAATCGTTCCACAGTCAGTGTGGAGAAGCTGATGTCCTCGCCAGGACAGGCACCAGTCCATGGGCAGCACCTGGCTTCAGCCAGGGCGAATCACCTCTTCTAACCTGGGTGGCCGTGGAGGTCTGGTGCACTTCAGGTGTCTACTTTTGCTTTCACAGATGCAACCTCAGACAACTCTCAGGGTGCATCAAAAGGCTCTGCCAAGGGAAGGTTGGGCAGTGACTAGGGAAGGCAGAAGGAAGAAAAGACCAATCCTCATCCCTGCTGAGCCAACGGTGCAGGTTAAATGATTTACACCAGGCAGAAAAGCCTTGGCAAGACTACAAGGTGACTTCAGATCTGAATCGTAGCCCAGAGGATTAACTCCAAGACTATCTATTTCCAGCAGAAAGTTCTCCTTCCTCCGCCTAAGGACAAAATTCCTCCCGAAGGCTGCCGCTTCCTGGAGCTGTGCATCAGGCTGGCTCTGAACGCCGTCCGGGTCCTGGGCTTGCTGTGTTTTCGGCAAGGAACCAGCAGCGCCTGGGCTGGCAGGGAGCTCTCTGAGACCCAGGATGGCTTTTATTTACCACCGAGCACCCAGAAAATCCTTGCACCTGTAGCCAGGCAACTTTGTCCTCTTTTCTTCTGCCAAAACATGAGCGCACTCCCCCAGAAGGAGCTTATTTGGAGCTGCCTGTAAGCCGTGTGCGTAAATGACATAGTGCCTTTGGTAATTATGCCGGAGCCCTTTCATGGAGCATGCTCTGCGAATCCCTAACCGCCCCTGGGAACGGCTTTCCAGGGAGCCGGCCGCTGCTGCTGGAGCTGGGAAGGCATTGTTAGGAAAACGGTCAATAAAAGTGCGAACAAGGGATGGAGGGCATCGGTCCTCGTTAGGGGAGGGAGGGGAGCGAGCTGAAACAAAACGGCAACCCGGGCTGGGAGGTGTCCAGAGTTATTTTGGCAGTCTGGGTTTCTGGACGGAGGTGCCAAATCGCAGCTGCGCGGAGAGACTCGTTCCCACTCCACAGCAGCACTGAACAATCCAGGCGGCATTGTGCTACCTGATTTGGGTTGATTTTGATTTTTTCCTGAAGGGTGGAGATTAGCACCGGAGTGAAAGGACAGGGAGCTCATTAGTGCCAGTTCGTTACCTGCCTCCTTGGCCTGCAGCCAAGGTGGGCATCAGCCAAGGTGAGAAATGTCCACGTGTCCTGGGGGTGGGCTTTGCCTTCCATACTTGCCTGTCCCGGCCGCCCCCCACCCCTGCTCCAGGACTGCTCCTTCCCATCCTTTCTGTTGGACTGCTCCTGGAGAGTTCAGACCTCTTCTGCCAACTTGAAGCAAATCGGTGCCTGCAAGTATTTTCTGCCATCTATTTGGTCTGGTTCTTTGGCAAGAGTAAAACCAGAAGCCTTGAGGCTTGCAAGTGGCTTGTTTAGGAAGGTGGGGTGTCATTAGCAGCCTTGCTAGCAGCCTTCATAAATGCATTAAAGTCCTTTTCTTCTTTAGTCACAGAAGGATGACTCCTACTCAATGCAGAGTGACTCCAGCATGCAGCCCAAGCTGTGCCGCTCCTTCACCGGTAAGCTTGGGAACTGTGGGTGCTGGTGGTGACTTCCTACCTCCCCTGCTCGCCCTGCCCCATCCCCATGTGATGGTCCAGCACATGACAGAGTGGATGTGCTGAGATCCATGGCATGTCTGCTGCAGGACTGTGGGCGAGGAGACAGCCAAGGCTAAACCATCTGCCCTCCCTGCCTGGCTACAGGCAGCAGCAGGAAGATCTGGGCCATGTGTTGTAGGCTGGTGGCTGCAGGGACACCAGTCCAAGACTGGGGAACAAAATGGGGGCTCCTTAGATGAGCAAACAGAGCCAGGAACCTTCCCAGCCCCAGTGCCCCATCCCAGCCTGACCTCAGACTAGACTGGAGATTAGCTGGGATATGTGAAGGTGCTGCAGGCATCTGCCTGGGGACAGGAGTGGTGCTGGGAACCAGAACAGTGAGAAGCGTGTCCCAGTCCAGATGTTTGACCTCCTTATTGCCTGTGTGCTGCAAGGAGGAGCAGGAATTTCTACAAAGCCTTTTTGTCTCCCAAGTCCAGCCAGGTAATGATTTGAAACTGGTACATTCTTCATATTCCACCAAGCACTAAGAGGTTTGGCAGCAAATGCAGATCACTCTGCTTATGGTGATGCTAATGCATGACCTAAAACCTTGTGAAAATGAATGACACTTCAAAATGTGAAGTTTGTGCCCAAATGCCTTCCAAAATTTAAGATTTGTTTTTTGCTTGCTAAGTGTTATTAAAATGCACTTTGAGTGCCCCATTAGCAGCACTGACTGCTTTGATTATCTGTTACAGCAAGATCAGCTGCTCAAGACCTCATGTTTTTGTAAGCCCAAGCTCAGTTTTTAGATTACTGAGAGCATTGTTTTCACACTTAGCCACCACAAAGGTGTGATATCAATGGTTTAATACCAGTGACACAACACAGTTGGACAAAGCTGCCAACAGAGTTGTCTCAATGAGGTGTTCAGTAGGGGACTGAGCAGGGGATTTTTACACCACCAGGCACGATACCTTTAGTGCCACAGAAGCGATGGCTGAAAAGATTTGGTGCTTGTTGGAGATAACAAAGAAAGAACCTTGCCTCCCAGGATGGGCTGCCATAGGTTAAGGTGCAGGGTCAAGGGCTCCTAGTGATAGGATGGCAGGGAACAGTTCTGAGCCTGAGGAGGGCAGATTTAGACTGGAGATTAGGAAGAAATCCTTTACAGTGAGGGTGGTGAGACACTGAACACTCATGAATGCACTCTCGATGGAGGTGCTCGGTGCCAGGTTGGACAAGGCCTTAAGCAACCTGGGCTAGAAGGTGTCCCTGCCCATGGCAGAGGGATTGGAAGGAGATTAAGGTCTCCAGGGAGGGGTGAATCCGCAGCCTCCCTGAGCAACCTGTTCCAGTGTCTCATCCCCCTTCACCGTAAAAAATTCTTTCCTAATCTCCAGTCTAAATCTGCACTCCTCAAGCTTAAAGCCATTGTCCCTCATCCTATCACAAGCCCCTGTAAAAGCCCCTTCCCCTAAGTACTTTTTCATTCCTGTTGGCCCACAAAGGAGAAGACTTCTCACACCAGTTGGTGTTTTCTCTCTTCCCACAGTGGGGAATGCAGAGCAGGTTCGGGAAGCGAAACAGAACCGGTCGAGGTCGGTGTGTGTCATCCCACCGCAGCCCAGCGGCACCGCCGGGAGCAAGGAGAGAGACACGGAGCAAGGGCTGACTTTGGAGATAGAAAAACACCACTGATGCTGCTGGCTCTCCAAGTCTGCTTCCCTACCTGTAGATAATGTAAATAAGATGCACATTGCAAAGGACGGCGTGGAGAGGGCACACATCCTGAGCGGTTTGCAGCCCAACGCGTGCTCTTGTGCCAGGAACCAAAGGCAAGGTGCCCAGCTGAGCTCTGGCAATGTGAGGTGATGGCTGAGAGAGGGTTTCTGAGAAATGTCTGGGAAAAATTAGTCTGTTCAGTCTGGAAAATTGCTGAAATTGTCTACAACTGCAGGAAAGGATGTTTTAATAAGGTGAGCTATCAGATCTTCTCTGTCAGCAGGGACAGAGTAACCAGCAGGGAGCATTTAGATTATATGTTAGGAAAAACTTTCTAATCTCAAGGAGGAGTTTGTTAGGTGATGGAGCATGCCACCAGGAATGACAGAAGATCTCTTCTGCTCCTCAGGAGCTGCTGGGTCCTGACTATGAACATCAATCACATTAAGGGCAGAATTAAATCATGTAGTTAAGTAAGGCATCGTGCCTTGCCAGAGGGGCTGCCCTACACCCAGTGAAATCTTCTTACAGCTGCATTAAGAAGGGAAAAAGATATTCTTACTGATGTTTTAAAGTGTTTGAGGAATGGTTGACCTCAAAAAATAAACCAAGGAAGCTCCAAATCCAGTGTGGGTACCAGGAGCTGACCATGCCAGCTCTTCAACAGGTGGCTGTGTGCAGCAAGCCTGGCACAACTGTCCCAGGTGATCTCTGCAGCCACAGCTAAGGCTGCAGTGTCAGAGGAGGTTTGAATATGTCTTCTTCTGAGACACAGCAGAGAGAGGGACCCCAAACCTCACTGCTGTAGAGCACTTCTGCCAGGAAAGGTGTGATCCCTTTTGCAGATCAGATGCAGCTAAACTTGAGGAAGACAGACACTGCCACATTTGGGTAAGTGTTCAAACCTTCACATTTTTGTCCTTAGCTGAACCTGACAGGGTTAAGTTATGGTGATGCAAAGGCTGCCACTTTCCTTTCTCTTCCCTTTTCTCTGCCTTGAAGGATCCAGGAGTATTTAATCTGAAATAACTGTAAAAGGAGTTAACATGCTCCCCTCCATGATGTTTTTGGACTTCCAGAGCCAGTTTTCTGTGTCTGCAGAAATACTCCACTAGGAGACCATTGACTGGTACATTAGGGGGTAGGGGTTGTTTTCAATTAAAGACACCAAATTGAATGTTATTTGCTTTGTGATGATGTGGAGGTCTCATTTACAGTTGAACAAACTCCTTCAGTGTCCTGACAGAAGCAGATGTAGTGACTTAAAGGCCACTCTTCACTGCCCCATAACTAGAAACTCACAGAGAATGCCAGAATGCCATCGTGATGGGGGTCAGAAGGGACCTCTGGGAATCATCTAGCCCAACCCCCTTGCTAAAGCAGGGTCACCCACAGCAGGCTGCCCAGAATCACAATGTCCAGCCAGGTTTGGAATTCCTCCAGAGAAGGAGACTCCACAGCCTCTCCAGGCTGCCTGCCCCAGGGCTCCAGCACCCTCATAGGAAAGAGTTTCTCCTTATGTCCAAATGGAACCTTCTGTGTTCCAGTTTGTGCCCAGTGCTCCTTGTCCTATCACTTGGCACTACTGCAAAGAGTCTGGTCCCATCCTCTTGACTCTCTTTCTTTAGAAGTAGATTAAGGCATTGTCCAGCTCCCCTCTCAGGCTGCTCTTCTCCAGGCTAAACAGCCCCAGGGCTCTCAGCCATTCCTTGTCAGAGACTCTCCAGTCCCCTCAGCATCTTTGTAGCCTCCACTGGACTCTCTCCAGTAGTTCCCTGTCTTTCTTGAGCTGGGAAGTCCAGAAGTGGAGCCAGTATTCCAGATGTGGCCTCATTAGGGCAGAATAGAGAGGTCAGGAGAACCTCCCTTGATCTGCTGGTTCACCTCATTGTAAATAAACCCTGGATTTTTAGCCTTCTATGTGTGTTTTGTGTGTCTGTATACACATGTATACCTATTTATTTGTTTTACTCTAAGTCCATTGTCTTCTTCAGGTACTTGATGAAAACTTCACTCCCTCTTCCACGGGAGTCATGTGAATTTGCCTGCACTTTGCTATAGAAAGCTTCCCATCTTGGGATACGTTGTAATATACAACAGGTTGTATTGTACTACATGTCTATTTCAATTAAACATGCTGTGTAAAGAGCTCACCTCAGAGTTGTCACCTCCTTGCCTTGGGAACAGGCTCCCTGTGGCATCAGTGGTAGCTGGGGACATGCAGGGATGCCTCTGCAGCATGCCATACCCACTTTGAACAGTGCCACATCCAGGTCTGCCTTGGGCAACCCCTGGTCAGTGCTCACAGGACCATGAGCAAGGCAAAGGATGGTAATGAGTGAGGAAAAAAAAGGACCTGGTATTGGCCTGAGCAGTTCTGTACAAGTGGGAGGAGGGAAAGTGCTGAATCTGAAGGCCCCCAGCTGTCTGGGGTTGCAGTCTGCACTGTTCCCCTGCAGCTTCATTTCTGTAGTATTGAAAGTTTCTCCTTGAGTTCTGTACAGTAAATAATTACAGAAAGATTTACTGAGATGAAACCTTTTTATTCCATAGCTGGGCAGCTAAAGGAGAAAATCAATCAAGTTGCTTGCCAAGGAGTTTTTAATCAAGATTTTTTTTTCTTATTTTTTTTTTTAAACCAAGAGTAGGAAATTGTTGAACCTCTTGGCCAGTTTGTGCTGCATTTGCTTGGCTCTGTTTGGGGTTTGTATGGTTGGCTTGAGGGTTTTGTTGTTATTTCATCTATTTTTGGCTTCTGAAGTGTCTTGCTTTTGACCAGCAGCTCTGGATGTCTGTACCAGCATTGTCACACTTCTGGGTACTGGGTACTTAGATAATGATATCTCCCTGTTTGAGTTTCTCATCATGTAAAATGAGTTCTCTGCAATATTGGCCACACCTTGAGTCCTGTGTCCAGTTCTGGGCACCTCAATTTAAGAAAGATGTTGAGGCACTGGAAGGTGTCCAGAGAAGGGCAGCAAGGCTGGTGAGGGGCCTGGAGCACAGCCCTGTGAGGAGAGGCTGAGGGAGCTGGGGGTGTGCAGCCTGCAGCAGAGGAGGCTCAGGGCAGACCTCATTGCTCTCTGCAGCTACGTGAAGGGAGGTTGTAGCCAGGTGGGGTTGGGCTCTGCTGCCAGGCACCCAGGGACAGAATGAGGGGACACAGCCTCAAGCTGTGCCAGGGCAGGTTCAGGCTGGATGTTAGGAGGAAGTTGTTGCCAGAGAGAGTGATTGGCATTGGAATGGGCTGCCCAGGGAGGTGGTGGAGTGCCCATCCCTGGAGGTGTTGAAGCAAAGCCTG
This sequence comes from Ramphastos sulfuratus, assembly GCA_013399055.1. Classification (NCBI taxonomy): domain Eukaryota; kingdom Metazoa; phylum Chordata; class Aves; order Piciformes; family Ramphastidae; genus Ramphastos; species Ramphastos sulfuratus. The sequence continues at coordinate 51,693 of WBNM01038383.1, forward strand.
GATGGGGCACTTAGTGCCATGGTCTGGTTGCTTGGCTAGGGCTGGGTGCTAGGTCCCTGGAGGTGTTTAAGAGGAGGCTGCATGAGGCACTTAGTGCCACGGGTCAGTTAATTAGAAGGTGTTAGGTGATAGGTTGGACTCGATGATCTTGGAGGTCTCTTCCAACCTGGTTAATTCTATGATTCTATGACTCTGTAATGTGCTACCAAGGACCTTTTCTGGGCGGTCAGGGTGCAGGGTCAGCTTGTCTAGACCATGCTCCTCCTGTGAAACATTGCACCAGATGATTTTTGTGGTCCTTTCCAACCTGGGATTCTGTGGCTCTATGAAATGGGGGCTGCTTTGGCACGTGTAGATTCCTTCATAATGTTGTAGCAGGAAAAATCAGGACAATTCCAGAAAACAGAACTGGTGAGACACTGGCACAGGTTGCCCAGGGAGGTTGTGGAGGACAGAAGCACAGAATGTGATCTTTGATCACATTCTGTGCTTCTGTCCTCCACAACCTCCCTGGAGGTGTTCAGGACCAGGTTGGATGAGGCCTTGAGCAACCTGCTCTAGTGGGAGGTGTCCCTGCCTATGGCAGAGGGGTTGGAACTAGCTGAGCTTTGAGCTCCCTTCCAACCTAACCCATTCTGTGATATTAATGTGGTGAAAAGTAACAACTGCTTTGCTTGCCTGCTTTATTTATTCATTTAAAAGAGAACATTTTGGTCTCACTTTAGCAAAATGAGAGATTTTGATGCTGGCATCTTCCAGCTTCTTGGCAGTTGCAGGCGTTGCCCAGCTCCAAGCCTGTGGCATGGTGGCCTGTGGCTGCACTGGCTCTTGCTTATGCACTGGCTGGATCCTTCACACACCCCAGCCTGTTAATCCCTTTCAACCCTGCTTTGCAGTGCCCATAAATACTTCTCTGCTTGATCTGCAGCAAAGACAATGTTCTGTGTGGTGCATACTTTCCCAGTGAGTCACTCTGCCCTAAACTTAACCTTCCAGATACTATGGATTTCTTCTTCAAGTTTCTTTACAAAATATAATAGCCTGGCTAAAGCCTTCATGAAGTGTTTTCCAGTTGCTCAGTGGCCAAGCCCCCTGACTAGTATGAATTTCAGCCCAGAATACCTTTGATAATCTTTGCCCAGTATCCAGTGTTGGTGGTCTTAAAATTCTACAAGCGAGTGGAAAACTGTTAAATGCTCAGGCTTCAGAGCATGCCTAATTAATTCTTTCCAGGGTTTTAGTCCTTTAAAAAGTGTTAAAAACATGGATTCAGTGTATCATTGAATATTGCATGGTTCTGTGGAAATAAATTGCATCGGTTTGATTCCTTTAGCAGTTCAGAGAGTTGCTGCTCTGTGCTTACCCTGGAAGTTTACAGGAAGGCTTTTGAAAGTTAAGGTTAAAAGAGGCAAAAGTGGCTGCTGGTGAGGACGAGCTCAGTGGCCAAGTGAGAGCCCAGAAGCTGAACTTGGGCACATCTATCAAGCAGCCAGGCTGAAAAATCAGGCTATAAATCTGCCTGACGCTGGCAGCTCCAGAAGGCATTTGTGTTCAGCACGTGGGCTGCTTCTCATTTTTGTTCTGAGCAGAAAAATCACACTTCTGTTTAGATTATTTGGCCACTGCTTGAGGAGATTAGGATGGCTTAATCCTGGAAAGTGCTGGCAACACTTAAAAAGCAAGTGAAGCAAATTTGAGCCTTTTCCCTCTCCTGGCATCAAGAGCCAAGGGTTATTCGACCCCATAAGAAGCACTACGGATCTTTCAGCATCCAGGCTTATGTGCTTCTTCCAAGAGATGTGTAGATGGGAGAGATGAAAAAGGAGAGTGAGATGGAGATTGTAGAATCACAGAATGGATTAGGTTGGAAGGGACCTCAAAGCTCAGCCAGTTCCAATTCCATGCCATAGGCAGGGACACCTTCCACTTGAACAGGTCGCTCAAGGTCTCATCCAACCTGCCCTTGAACACCTCCAGGGAGGTTGTAGAGGACAAAAGCACAGAATGGGATCTTTGATCTTTGATCACATTCTGTGCTTCTGTCCTCTACAACCTCCCTGGGCAACCTGTGCCAGTGTCTCACCACCCTCACTGCAAACAACTTCCTCCTAACATCCAGTTTCGATCTCCCCTCTGCCAGTTCAAACCCATTGCCCCTTGTCCTGTCATTACAAGACCTTGTCAATTGTCCCTCCTCAGCCCTCCTGTAGGCCCCTTCAGATGCTGGAAGGCCACTCCACGGTCATCTTGAAGCCTTCTCCAGGCTGCAGAGCCCCAACTCTCTCAACCTGTCCTCACAGCAGAGCTGGTGCAGCACTCTGAGCATCTTTGTGGCCTCCTCTGGACTGGTTACAACAGTTCCATGTCCTTCCTGTGCTGGGAGCTCCAGAACTGCACACAGGACTGCAGCTGGGGTCTGAGGAGAGCAGAGCAAAGGGGCAGAATCCCCTCCCTTGCCCTGCTGCCCACACTGCTCTTGCTGCAGCCCAGGACTCGGTTGCTGTCTGGGCTGCACTCACACTGCAGNTCATTGCTCTCTGCAGCTACCTGAAGGGAGGTTGTAGTCAGGTGGGGTTGGGCTCTGCTGCCAGGCACCCAGGGACAGAACAAGGGGACACAGCCTCAAGCTGTGCCAGGGCAGGTTCAGGCTGGATGTTAGGAAGAAATTCTTCATGGTAAGAGTGATTGGCATTGGAATGGGCTGCCCAGGGAGGTGGTGGAGTCACCGTCCCTGGAGGTGTTTAAGGGGAGGCTGCATGGGGCCCTTAGTGCCATGGCTTAGTTAATGAGAAGGGTTAGGTGATAGGTTGGACTCAATGATCTTGGAGGTCTTTTCCAACCTGGTTAATTCTGTGATTCTGTGACTTGAGGAAGTCTCTGAGGGCAGCCCTGAAATCACTTCTGTTTGTGAAATGATGAGAAATCCTCTGCTTGCACCACGAGAGAGTGAAAATCTATTGCTCTAGCTGTGGAATATATAATTTTTCTCTGAGCATGGATCAAAACACAAAAAAAATAATGATAACACAGACAGCTCTGGTGGAGGCTTTGATCAATCACAAGCAAAACCCTCTGAATAAACCTGAGCTGGCACCCCCCAGCTCCTTGCTAGAGGATGTGTGGTCTGGAGATTCACCATTTTGGTTTTAAAGCTTAAGGGAAAAAAAATCATCAGAGCCAATTAGGGACTAAAGGTCACTAAAATGTCCAATATAGCAGTTCCCTTTCCTTACACTTAGATCCTAATGCTGTTTGTGCTGCACCCTCAGTGACCTCTCTGGATAGGATAACCTTGAAGGCAGCTCCTCAACTGGCCCCAGAAGAGATGAGGGAGGAGATGGAGGTTTGTTTTCCTTGGTGATTCCATGCTGTTTGTGTCTGACTCCTCCATGAATCATGGTGATGCTCAATTAATGTGCCTACCTAGCTTTGGTGTAGCACTCCAGAGGTCCAGCACAAGGGCAACCAACATCATTACCAGTTTTTATAGACTTAGAAAGTGTGCTGGGATGATACTTTTGGGGGTTGGTTGCTTTGTTTCTGGGCTTTTTGTTGTTTGGTTGTTTTTTTTTTTTTAAGGATGGGAGCCTGTAGCTGTAGTGCTTCAGGAGTGTTAAATTAACTCTGGGATTGGCTGATGATGAGAGGAGGCTGTGGACTAGTTTGAGATAATTGCTCCACTCTGGTTTCTCCACAGCCCTTCAGGCTGGGGAAGCAGGCAGGGGAGCTCCTGATCTGCCCAGCACCAGTGCACGAGACAGGCTGCTTGACACAGAATCACAGAATCAGCCAGGTTGGAAAAGACTTCTAAGATCATCAAGTCCAACATATCACCTAACCCTTCTAATTAACTAAGCACTAAGTGCCTCATGCAGCCTCCTCTTAAACACCTCCAGGAATGGGGACTCCACCACCTCCCCAGGCAGCCCATTCCAATGCCAATCACTCTTGCTGTGAAGAACTTCTTCCTAACATCCAGCCTAAACCTGGCACAACTTGAGGCTGTGTCCCCTTGTTCTGTCCCTGGGTGCCTGGCAGCAGAGCCCAACCCCANTAGGAAAAAGTTTTTCCTGGAGAGAGTGGTCAGGGACTGGAATGAGCTGCCCAGGGAGGTGGTGGAGTCACCCACCCTGGATGTGTTTAAGGGTGGTTTGGATGTGGTGCTTGGGGCTGTGGTTTGAGGTGAATCTTGTAGAGTAGGGTTCTAGGTTGGACTTGGTGATCCTGAGGGGCTTTGCCAACCTGCATGTGCCTGTGACTGTGATTCTGTCTGCAGCCTGAGTCCCAACCCTCTGCACTTCTTCCACGGAAGCAACATTTCTACACAGGGTTCAGACACAAAGGCCACATCATAAAAGCAGCCCAGGAAACAGTAAGATGAAAAAATATGGATGAATTGTCCTTGATTTAAAAAATAACATAAAATAAGGAATGCACATCAATTTACATATTTAATAATGACTTTCATTCTTTGATAGATGTTCTGATTAGTTCATCAGGAAATCTCCAGCTTTTTCTAACTGCAGAGAGCAGGGTTAGAATGATGGCTTTCTTGCCATTTCTTCTTTCTTTTCCCCCTCCTTTCTGTGTATGCCCTGTCTACTAATGAGGCTGTCTGTTGCAGTGTATAAAATCTCTATGAACCAAATGCTCCCCCAAAAGAAAACCAAAAACTTAATTTACACTTTGAAACCAGAATGGGTCTGAATCTTATAATTAGTACAGTTTTTTGGTTTTTTTTTTTTCTGGACAGGAACCATTTTTTCTATTAGTCTTATGAAAAACACATTTCTATAATGAGAATTCTGATTTTTTTTTTTCCCTCCCCACCCAAGCATCAAGAAAACAGAGAAGCAAGGGTTAGATGAGCCCTGGTTGAGTGGAGATGAAGGAGTTTGTTTCTCTGGTAGCCCCTGGCACCTTCTGATCTGGCTGGATGCAATGGAATTGATGTCTAACTACAAACAAGACTCCAGCTGAAGAGAAGGAAACATAAGTGGGTTGTAGCTGCATTGCATGCATCAGCTGTCCCAAGCAAGCCTGGGTGCTCCCACCACATGCTGCTGGAGCAGCTGCCCCATCCCAGCCCCTGCAGCTGCCCTAGGTGTGGTCTCATTGTCCATCATAGAATCAAGCAGATTGGAAGAGACCTCCAAGCTCACCCNCATGTCCAGGAACCTTTCAGATCCTGATGGTGGTGAACACAGGCTGGGGTGTGCCAAGGGATAGGTCACTGCATGGAGGGATGCGTTTTCACCTTGCAAACTCAATTCCTATTTCCACAGCCTTAGAATTTGGAAACTGTTCCATTGGGCACATACCAACTTGTGAAGAGCCAAGGCTGGGCACCAGCAATGCAATGCTCTGCCTCAGCCACACAAGGGTTTTCCTGCCAAGGGGATGGAGAACTGCTGAGGCCACCCTCCAAGTGGCAAACTGCACTGCCTTGTGAGCGAGGTGTAGCATGAAGACAGCACTGCTGACTACAGCTGACTGCAAGGCATGGCCAGGAATGTGGAGGTGTGCACTGATCCTTGGCTTTTTGAGCACACAAGTGCCCATTCTGCATAGTTTTGCAGGGTTGTGGTGTGACCTGCAAAACAAGTCCTCTCCCACTCCAACAACCAGCCAGGATGAAAACCTAACCCTTGAGAGGCGCTGCTGGCCCAGCCCTGCAGCTCTCTGCTGCCTTACTCACTCACCACCTGCCCACCATGCCAGCTGCAACATCTTCTGCCCTCCTTTGCACTCTTGTCCCTCGCAGTGCCGCTCTAAGGGGACTGTAGCTGAGTTTTGACTTTTTATGATGGCAGGAGTGCAGTCTGTCTTTCCTCTCCTTTCCATGTCTCAGCATGGGGACTCCTCTGGGGAACCATAGAGTGGTTTAGGTTGGAAGGGACCTCAAAGCTCAGCCAGTTTCAACCCCCCCTGTGCCATAGGCAGGGACACCTCCCACTAGAACAAATCACTCAAGGCCTCATCCAGCCTGGTCCTGAACACCTCCAGGGAGGTTGTGGAGGACAGATACAGAATGTGCCTGATCACATTCTGTGCTTCTGTCCTCCACAACCTCCCTGGGCAACTGTGCCAGTGTCTCACCACCCTCACTGCAAATAACTTCTTCCTAGCATCCATTTTCAATCTTCCCTCTGTCAGTTTAAAACCATTCCTCCTCATCCTGTCACTACAACACCTTGTAACTAGTCCCTCCTCAGCCAACCTGTAGGCCTCCTTCAGATACTGGAAGGCTGCTCCAAGGTCTCCTTGAAAGGAAGGACCTGGATCTCCTGGGATGCCTCACGTGCTCACAGTCAGGTTAAACAAACAGCAGCTCTGTGACAGTGAGGAAGAGAGAGGTCTGATGTATTATTTAAAAACTATGCCTGCAATATTTAAGAGAGAACAATGGAGAGGATAGAATAAATCATTACAACTGGAAGCCTATTGTGCTTGCAGAAGACAAGCGAGCACATTCATCAGTCCATATGCCTCAACAGTTGGCTGGAAGTGTAGTCAAAATTCCACCCAACCTTCCCTGATTTCGTTCCCCTAACCAGTGTGCAGCATCTCTGAGATCCCCATATGTTCACAGTTAACTTTAACTATTAAACTGATTTGGAAATTAATTTGGCAACACAAAACCCCGCAGGATAAGGAGGCCAACGTCTTCATCTATCCTCCTTCTTAGAACAGGACATGACTTAGGCTGAGGTTAGAAAAGCAGAACTGGAATTTTTGCTGTAATTTCAATTTTCTCCCCCACCCCCAGCCTCCTGGCATGTCACAGGACTATTTTTTTTATTGCCCTACAGAAATCAAAATTTTCCTAGTCTGGCATCCCATTCCTGGCAGTGATCTACAGCAGATGCTCCAGCAGAAGACAAAAACATTAGGAGTCAACTGGCAACAAAATTCCATGCAGGGATGTGTTCATTCCCATGAGACCCTTCTTCCACAGCAGGCTGAGGTGGCAGGAGGGATATGGGTACTACATCTTTCTACAACTGCACAGCAAGGTGCTCCAGGTCTGTTGGTATCTACACCTGTATCACAGTATCACAGTATAGCAAGGTTGGAAGAGACCTCAAAGATCATCAAGTCCAACCCACTACCACAGACCTCAAGACTAGACCATGGCACCAAGTGCCACGTCCAAACCTGCCTTGAACACCTCCAGGGACGGTGACTCCACCACCTCCCTGGGCAGCCCATTCCTGGTTTGATTGCACCCAGTCTCACTGGGTGTGGAACTGCCTGACTTAAATGTGTTTGCATGGGTTGATGGCATCGTTTCAAAGAGCACCAAAGCACTTAAGGGAGCACCAATGTTTGTAAGTCACTGCATGGGTCTCTGTGCTTACAGTGTGTGAAAGCTGCAGCAGCTCTGGAGGAAGCAGGGGGTGCACAATCCAGAAGTGCCACTTGCAGGACATGGCCAAATGTGTCTCACAGCAGTGACTGTGGAGACTGTGAGCTCCATGGCACAGTGAAGATCTTTGAGTTTAGATCTGCTCAAGCCATGCACAGCCTCTCTCCGTGCACAAGAAGGGTTTTAAAACCCCTCCAAGTGTCCTGCCCAGTTCTGCGCCGTGACCGCTTGTGACCTACAGATGCCGCCTGACCGGCCGAGGCTCAGGACTCTGCACAGCTCTTCTGAAACGGGCAGCCATGTGTTCATTTGGAACTCTTCCTGCTCTGCCTCAATAGCTATTTGTCATGCTCCTTAATGCCACAGCTGTTTGGTTACACCAGGTCATCTCCTTTTATTAGTCCTGTTCCTGCCACCCCCTGAAACCCACACCAGCCAGGAGAAGATTATTATCTGTCTCCAAAAATAGCAGTGCTTCTCTTGCCCCTCTTCCAGCGAGCCTGGAAACTTCAGGGCTTCCCTTCTTTCTTGATTTCCAGCTCTTGTGCCTACCTGCTGCCCCATGAAGGCTGGAACAGCTGCCCTGGTAGCCGGCATCCTCGGCGGCACTGGCGTCTTGCTCTTTCTGATCGCTTTCGGGACGGATTACTGGCTACTGGCTACCGAGACCTGCGGCGCCTTCGAGGCTGGCAATAGCACCCTGCAGGCCAAGGAGGTAAACTCTGAGGGCTTCTCTTACTGTGGAGGAATTGGCCTCAAGCTGAGGCTGGGGAGGCTTAGACTGGACATTAGGAAAAAGTTTTTCATGGAGAGAGTGGTCAGGGACTGGAATGAGCTGCCCAGGGAGGTGATGGAGTCATCCACCCTGGATGTGTTTAAGGGTGGTTTGGATGTGGTGCTTAGGGCTATGGTTTGAGGTGAATCTTGTAGAGTAAGGTTCTAGGTTGGACTTGTTGCTCCTGAGGGGCTTTGCCAACCTGCATGTGGCTGTTATTCTGTGAATTCACTTCATTGAAACAATTTTAAAATGTCATTTTTAAAAAGCGTTTTAAGTTTGTGAGAGTACTGAAAGCAGCATAGTGATAGCAGTATTGATGGCCTTGAGTATAGCTCATTGAAAGTGACCTGCTAATAGGGAACATCAGCCTGACCTGACTCTAAAATCCAAACAGCTTTGCCATGGTCTTCAGCATTTTGGCTGCAAAGTGCATCTAGAAAGCAACAAGACAGCACCTCTGTAATCAGGCAGATATGAACATTAGGGAATGAAAGGCAAAAATGTAAGAGCTTTACTTGCTGACAGAATTTATTTCTAAAGACAAAAGATTTCTCCTGATATTTACCATTAAAAGAGTTCTCCCTCTGTAGTTTGTTCATTTAAAACTACTTCCTATTTTAAGGTTGGCAATTATTTACATCTGAAGTGATGTGACTGCAGCACAGACAGAAAACAAAAGCAACCATCAGAGGCAGACGAGCAGACAAGAGTTCCTGCCCAGCTAACATGAAGAGGCCTATATATTCAAAATGAAGATGTATGTGGGGTTTTAGTTGGCAGGAAATGTAATTTTGCAGGCCAGGTTGGTATTTCAGTGCTACCTGCTGGCATCACGTGTTTATAGATCCCCTCTGAAGTTTGATTTCCAGCTGCACTGGCTCTGCTCTAGCTCTGCCACCAAATAACACAGCAGATCAGCTCCTTGAGCCACCCCCTCTGCAAAAGTCCTGTGCTGATCAATGTGTGGCTCCAATTACAAAATGACAGGAAGACTCTGGTTGTGCACAGACTTTTTGTTACTTCAAAGTTCAATCCAATTAGGTTTGATTTGGTGGTTTGTTTTTTTTTATGTCCTGGTGTGGTGAGTCACACAGGGTAAGCATCCTGATGCTAGCAAGAAATATTTCTTTTTCATTTCAGAGTCCCATAATCGAATGTAGGACACTGCTCACTTGAGTCATGCTTCCAAATGACTTTGTCTATTGAAGAAAACTAGAAATGATGACAGGAAAGCTGCCTGGCAGAAGCCACTGTCTCTGCTATTTAAAGCAGCTCGGTAAAGCCCCCAGAGGTGGCAGAGCGTCACGGGCAGAGCAGTGCCACTCAGTTTATGTGCACTTGGGAGACGTCGCTGTTAATTGTTGCAGATTTCTGTTCAGGCTGTTGTCTTTAAAGTGCAGAGACTAGAGACTTTGCACTGCAGGACACGAATAAGCATCTCAGTAGTTCAAGATCTGCTCTTGGCCAAGTGTGAGTGTGCCTGTCACTAAGGCAGAGTGACTTCAAAAGCCAGGCAGAAATTAGGACCTGCTCTTACTCTTTCCTCTGAGCTTTTTGGTTTCTATTTATTCCAGTCGGCGTTGTCATGATTTCTGTTTCAGTTACTGGTTGTGTACAATGGGGCTGTGTTTTTACCTTCTCTGCCCTTTCTTAAACAGGCAAATCCTGTCCCTTACAGATAAGGGTGGTCTGGAGTGCCTGCCAAGCGGCGATTAAGCGTGGCGCGGATGCAGGAAGGCAGCAGCCAACCCAGCGATGACGTGGCAGGGTTGCATGGTGCCATTGGCATAGTCAGTATTTTGTCCTGGAAGCAAAGGGAGAATTGGGACAGAGCTCTGGATGGGGTCATGACAATGCATAAAAACCTCAAGGAGAGAGTAGTTCTGGCACCTCCTCATTGAGTCCCATCTGCTTTCTCTAGTTCACAGAGTCCAACCCTGTTTGGAGTTTCTCTGTCCTCCATGAAATGTCATTTTGTGGCTGTTGTCTCCTTTACCAACTGTGTGACAAAGATAAAATTGGTTTTGACTGGAGTTTTATTAAGTTTTATGGTGAACAGTCCGTGACTGAACTTTGTCATTTCCTCCCTTCTGGAAAGACCTAAACCTTGTGCCTGCAGGTCTGGTCTGGAGGCTGACGTAGATGAAGGGAAAAGGAGAAATTGTCAACATCTCAGCTGTAGAATGGGATAGATGCTGTGGGCTGAGTCATTTATATCTCATGTAATTTTAGCATAAGTCCTAAATTAGCAGAGGGAGAGAGAGAAGGAAGAGCTTTGGGGCTGGTGTTTGGAAGAGGCTCACTGAGAGTGTTAGAGCTGAGCTGTCAGACACAGAGATGTGGTGCTGAGGGGTATGGTTCAGCACCAGACTGGTAGAGAATCACAGAATCACAGACACATGCAGGTTGGCAAAGCCCCTCAGGATCACCAAGTCCAACCTAGAGCCCTACTCTACAAGATTCACCTCAAGCCATAGCCCTCAGCACCACATCCAAACCACCCTTACACACATCCAGGGTGGGTGACTCCACCACCTCCCTGGGCAGCTCATTCCAGTGCCTGACCATTCTTAGAGTTAGATAATAGTTGCACTTGATGATCTTAAAGGCCTTTTCCAACCAAAATGATTTTATGACTGAGTCATCTAGGGTTAAGCCAGACCTCACAGGGATCCTGCAGAGTTGCAAGGATATCTGAACTGCCTACCTGGTAAGGAAACTGCTTCCAGCTGGTTATAACAACAATAGCGTTTACTTAAGGAAAATGTTGGGAAGTAGACTAGACCAGAATGTTCTACTTCCTTACATACCAGTCCACCTCTGGCCATCAGTGGTTCCAATTAATTAGAGAAAGCAGCTGCTTTGTGAAGGTCTGCAGGACTTTGTCTTCTCAGAACATGTTGTGGCTGTTACATGACAGAAAGCCAAGGACAGCAGCTGCCTCTGTGTTTCCCAACCCTTCCAAACCCAACTCAAACCACAACTGAAAGCTCCAGCAAAAAATGCAAGCAGGAACTGTCTGAGCAAAAAATACCTTTCCAACAAGATCATGCCTTAGACTTTCTTTCCTCCACAGGTTGGAAGGCCAACAGAGGTCGGGAAGGAAATCCTCACTTTCCATCATGAGGGCTTCTTCTGGCGGTGCTGGTTCTTTGGCGAGGGCCACTCGGAGACCATCTGGACCTTCTGGTACAGTAAGTACAGTGCCACTGCAGCATATCCACAGCATTCTCTCACAGTGTGAACTGCAAACAAGCACAAGGAGGGCTCCCAGGCATGAGGAAACAGTTGTCTTTATTTCATGTGTTTTCATTCTCATCATCTCTCTACTAAAAGCAAACTTGGCTCACTCATTCTCTGCTCTTCTTGGTTTTTTGGTTTTTTTTAACTTGGATTTTACTCTCAGAGGGTTGTTGACAGAACTGAAGGAACCTCTTGGTGCCATTTATCACCTACAAAGTCTTATGAGGTGGTGGCTTCCACCAGCAAGGAAAACTTTCCCCCTCATACCTCTTTTGTTCAGCTCAAGTCTGTTAAGTTTGAGGTTGTGCCTTTCCCTGCCTCCAGCATCGTTTTTCTGTCTGTTGTTTCCAGCCACTGGTGTGATGGTTTGGGAGTTCCCTGCCCCTCCTCCTTTGTAAAATCCCCCAGGCTAGACTCAGCCAGATGGAAATTAAGGACTGAAGCTCTATTTACAGCTTAGCTCAATGTACAAGCAGAGATATACAAATATACAGGAATAGTTACAGAAATACACAAGTTAAAGGTAATACTAAAGGTAATACAGAAACACAATCCCCCTCCCAGAAATCAGAGTCCCCAGGAGGGGCTCCCAACCACCCTTCCACCTTCTTCCCACCCCTCTGCCTTACCCCAGGGTTTGCCTTGCATGCAAGGTGAGTTTGGAGGATGAGCCAGGGGAGTTAGAAGCAGAGTGGTTAGTTAAGTTAGCAGAGAGGCCAGCAGACCAAACCCACAGCTAGAGACACAGACTCTCTGTGTGTCTTATCTATGTTTATGTTCTTGTTCTTATACATCTCAGCAAGCCTATGAGTGCAGCAGACATCACCAGTGTTTGCTTTGCACAGCCCATAATATCATTCTTTTCATTAAAATATTCCAATCAGCCTCAAACCAGCACAATTGGGGTGCTGAACATTGCCACCTCCCATTGGTGTCAGTGTGGGGAAGGCTGGACATACATGTGGGTGGCCTCTCTCTGAGCTCAGGACCACTAGCAGTGGGCAGTGGTGGACCATGCAGAACCATAAATAATGTGTTTGTGCTCTTAAGCAACTCCACGTGGCCAGCCTCCAACTAGGGGTTCCATGAATGGTTTAGGTGATCTTTGAGGTCCCTTCCAACCTAAACCATTCTATGATTCTGTGAATTCCCCAAACTGAAGCATCCCTCAGGACTGCCCACACAAAGCAGCCATACCCTCTACAGTAAGCTCTTGCCTGCTTTGCTTTTTAAGGTCATGGAAATTTAATGTGTGAATGAACAGAGATGGATGCAAAGTCATTTATTTTCTGAAAGTACATTCCCTCTTCAGAAAACATTGAGGGAGAAGCTGAAACCTGTTCTGAGACACCAGTTGGTGCTGACTGGTGGCCTACAAGCTGTGAAGTGTGGGGTCTTGGCCCAGTGAACCAGGTGCTCTCACCAGAAACAGCGAAGGAGCGAGACCACCCCATGATGCGCCTGGCACCGGTCCCATTGGCAATCAAGCCACTCAGCAGCTTGCCCACGTTAGTGCACAGTGGGCAATGAGAAGACAGCCTTCCCCTGGCATGCCACAGCCCTGCAGAAGGAGTTGGGATTAAAAAAAATTCCAAAAAGAGAGAGGTTTAAAATCAGTTCTGCCAAGGTTTTAAGCACTGCAGAAGCCTCAGTGGTGCTTCGGTCTACCTGAAGGTGCCTCCAAGCCCATGGAGCAATGTGGTGGCCTCTTAGGGCATTGGGCTGCCAATAACACAGATTCCCACAACCAAAATTAAATGAAATTAAAATATTTCAGAGGGCTTAGCTGTCCCTCAGGCCCTGACCTGTGTTTGCTGTGAAACCTTGCAAGAACAGTTGCTGCCAACGCTCAGTTGAACGCTGTGAGATATTTTTTTCACCCAGGACTTTTTCTGATAAAAAAGGAACTCAGGAGGGGGAGTTTCCTACCTAATTGTGTTCTGTGGCAATCCATGATATAATATCATGTTACCTGAAGTCAAATGACTCTTTCTGATAAGTGGCAAATTTGTATTACTTCTTTAGGTATTTATTATAATAGGATTGATCATGGCAAATTAATTTGCTGCTCTCATGGATGTAATAATTAATTCAATAGGTATTCCATAGTCAATTTAGCATGAACTAATGTCCACCTATTATAAAGTGTTCCTTTGAGCTGGGGAACATATTTAAATAAGTGGCCAGCCATTAATTAATTCATTTAACATTCATTCTATTACTGTTAATCACGATAAGCCTCAGTGGTATTAATATTGATGGGGCACTTCCATTCTCATTGTGCTTTCCCCTCTCACAAACTGAAGGTCTTCTGAGGTAGCTTGTTCTGGTACCCACATGCCTTTATCCATCCCAGGTGGTTGTATGCAACAGTGGGAATGTTTACACCAATTTCAGCTGCTTCATCTTTCATGGTTGATGCCCACCTTGGACTCAGGTTACGAAGATGAGAACCTCTGCTGCCTAGTCATGGAGTCATAGACTGATGGAGTCATAGACTGATGGAGTCATAGAATCAGTCAGGGTTGGAAGGGACCACAAGGATCATCCAGTTCCAACTCCTCTGCCATGGGCAGGGACACCTCCCACTAGATCAGGCTGTCCACAGCCTCATCCAGCCTGGCCTTAAACACCTCCAGGGATCATCCTC
>WBNM01038383.1:66409-89465 GCA_013399055.1 Ramphastos sulfuratus
GTCTGAGGAGAGCAGAGCAAAGGGGCAGAATCCCCTCCCTTGCCCTGCTGCCCACACTGCTCTTGCTGCAGCCCAGCACACAGTTGCTGTCTGGGCTGCACTCACACTGCAGCCTCATCTTGAGCTTTTCATCACCCCAGACCCCCAGGTCCAGTTCCTCAGGGCTGCTCTCAGCCATTCCCCACCCAGCCTGCAGTTGTGCTTGGGATTGTGCCTACCCCAAGTGAGGAGCACACCAATATGTTCTTTCATGTCTCCTCTCCTCTGGAGCCAGCCATGCATGGCCATGAGCCATTCACCTTGCTGCTGGGTGCTCAGCACCTACTCCTATGAGCCAAGGGAGGATGCCAAACCCACTCACTTCCACCTCCTTGCTCGCTGGGAGGAGCTGGACTCAAAGTTGTCCCCATGGTCAAATCCAGACCTAGAGGAAAAAAAAATTCACACCCAGCCAGAAAAAGACCTCTCCTGAGCTGCAGGTATCATAGAGTCCTGGAATGGTTTAGGTTGGGAGGTTTAGTGGCAGCCCAGTGCAGACTCTTTCCCAGAGTCTGCCTTCCTGGGAGAGCTCTGGTGTTGATTTGTTACAGGATAAAATAAACCAAGGCTGGAAAATCATTTAAAGACCAAGCTGTTAGAAGCTCCATGTAAGTGACTGGCTTGTTTTTTAATACAGTGACTACAACACAGTTGGAGAGCTCTCCTTTCAACTGCTTCCCTTCTTTATTTATGTTTCTCTATATTTTCAGAGTTCTTTAATGAATCAGCTGCCGTTAGGAATTTTAATTTGCCAAATTGGTGGCAGCAGCTAGAATTAATTCAATGATCTTTTTTGAAATGAATTGATTTCTTTAAATAGTCTGCATCACTCTGCCTTGCCTCCGGGGATCTGGGGCAGGCATACTGCACAAACAAACATCTTGACCTTTTCCTTAGCCTTTAGCAGTACCTTTTAAATTTTTTTTTTATTTTATTTTTGTTATTATTTTTCCTTCTTCTTCTTTTTTCTTTTTTTTTTTCACGAGGAATTAATTAAAACCCCCTCCACCATTTGTCAGTGGGAGCACGTGAGGGAGAGCACAGATAGTTTGCTCTGCTGCGCCGTGCAGGATTCCTGCCTCGGGGAACACTCCATAGCAGAAAATGGATATGAGGGAGATGTCAGTGGCAGAGCCTGTTGGAGGCTGGGTGCTGCAGACATGCAGTGGGGTTTTGGCAGCTCAGCAGAGGCAGGCATGACGTGTAGCTTCTGAATGATGTCTCTGGTAAATGCACTCTTTTTTTTTTTTCCATACTAAATAAGGGGCTCTGGAGGCATCTGTCCCTGCCTGTCAGCCCTTGCTCTCAAAGCCTCGCCAGCTGCCTCTCAGAAATGCCCATGGGGATGAGCTCTGCACCCTGCAGTGCTGTGGGGCTTGAGAGGCTCTCCCAGCAACCCCCAGCTCCACTATGATCCCTGGGGGAATGAGGGTATCCTAGAAGCATGGAGTCATAGAATGGTTTAGGTTGGAAGGGATCTTAAAGACCATTTAGGTCTGATGACACCTCCCACTAGAACAGGTTGCTCAAGGCCTCATCCAACATGCCCTTGAACATGTCCAGGGAGGTTGTGGAGGACAGAAGCACAGAATGTGATCAAAGATCACACTCTGTGCTTCTGTCCTCCACAACNAACATGAAAATGAATTCTGTGGTTTTGGAGAGTTCATGATACTTATCTCTCCCTAAGTGGCTCTCCTGACAAAATGGTTTCAAATGAGTAAAAGGCTTCTTTTCTGTGTCATTTTTCTTTCAAGTGTGAATCACTTCAGAATTACCCACTTGCTCGTGCTCAGATTAAATCTCTCTAACTAGAGCTTCTCAACAACAACAGGCAGAACGAGATGCAGTGGTCCAAGGGGACTGGATAAATTGGGGGAGCAGGGGAGCAGAGGGGCCCTGCCTGAAGACCACCACCTTTGGCCAAGGTCTGCATCAGTGACTGGAAGAGATTTGGCTACTCTGGCCAGCAGGCTGAGTGAAGGGGTTCTGCCCCTCTGCTCTGCTGAGACTCCACCTGTAGTGCTGGGTCCAGCTCTGGTGTCCTCAGCACAGGAGAGACATGGACCTGCTGGAAAGGATCCAGAGGAGGCCAAAAGACAATGTAAGGGCTGGAACACCTCTGCTGTGAGGACAGGCTGAGAGTTGGAGTTGTTCAGCCTGGAGAAGAGAAAGACTTCATTGTAGCCTTGTAGCCAGTGCTTAGAAGAGCCTACAGGAAACATAGGGAGAGACTTTTCAGCAGGGCCTGTTGTGACAGGACAATGGGTGATGGGTTTAAACTATAAGAGGGAGATTGAAACTCGATTGAAGGGAGAAATTCTTCAGCCTGAGAGTGGTGAGGTACTGTCCCAAGTTGCCCAGGGAGGTGCTAGATGCCCCATCACTGGAACCACTGCAGGTCAGGATGGGGGTCTGAGCATCCTGACCTAGCTGAAGAAGTCCTGCTCACTGGAGGAGGGGTAGTTTGACTAGATGACCTACAGAGGTCCCATCCAACCTGAACCATTCCATGATTCTATGGTATTAGGAGACTGAAATTAGTGGGCTGTGTCCATGTGATGGACAGAAGCTTGCTCAGCTCTGGCTGGTGTGGTTGCAGAAGTCCCAGCAACACCCCCAAACTCAGTGGCTGAAGAGGCAGCTCTTCTCTTGCCCTCTTCTCCTGTGTGGAGTTGAGCAAGGCCATCACTGGGGAAAACCATGAGCTCCTATTTCCCCTGTGGTCCTGCTAACACAAACTGCCTTAATTTTAACCCAGGAACCTGGCACCTTCTGTAAGTGTTAATTAAAATGGATCAAAGATGTGGTCTGATTCCATCTCTCCAAATGTTCCTATTTTCTTTCCATCCTTGCCAAGAGCTTCCATCCCCTCAGGCACAAGTAAGCATGGTGTCCTTTACTCTCACCCTCTTCTGTAGTGTGCTTCCCTGGCAAGCTCTGCCAACCCCTTGTACTCATTGCAGTCCCCTGAGACCATTTCCTCTTGGCCTATAGCTTGTTACTTTACAGTGCCCTCCACCTGGCTCCAACCTCTTTTCAGGGAGTTGTAAGGAACAAGAAGCTCTCCCCTCAGCCTCCTTTTCTTCAGGCTAAACAAGCCCAGCTCCCTCAGCTGCTCTTCATCAGAGTTGTTCTCCGGACCCTTCACCAGCTTCACTGCCCTTCACTGGATGTGCTCCAGCACCTCCATGTCCATTTTGTAGTGAGGGGTCCAAAACTGAACCCAGTATTCAAGGTGTAGCCTCACCAGTGCTGAGTACAGGAGGACGATTCCTTCCCTGGTCCTTCTTGCCACGGCTGTTGATGGTCAAAGCCAGGTTGGTGCTGGCCTTCTCAGCTGTTCCTTCAGGTTATTCCTCTTACAGTTGTTGGAGCAGGACTGGGCTGAAGGGACCTGATTTCCTCTCCTTTCCTTTGACTTCAGTCTTTTTTTGTCTGTGCAGTGTACAGAGGCTTCTGGACAGCATTCATCGTGCTGGCTGTCGCCGCCGGGCTGGTAGGAGGGCTGCTGCTGGTCTGTGGGGTGCCCTTCACCAGCCCCCGCTCCTACAAAGCTGGAGGTGCATTCCTCCTCATCTCAGGTGAGCAGGATACACCCTGGGTACTGGAACATGGCCAGGGCAGGAGCACAATGCCCATGCTCTGCTCCCTCAGTGCAGGGGAAGGGGAGGCAGTAGGGATGATGTGAGGGAGATGGTGGCTCTGGTGGGAGCTGTATAGGTGTGGAGTAAATGGTTTCCACCTTCCCCACTGGGATTAAACCTCTATGCTCTGCCAAACCTTAGAAAGACAGTCCTTAGTCCTAGGGAGGCTGGGGTTTGGGGGAAAGGGTTTGTTGTTTGTTTTTCTTCTCTTCAATACACCCCAGAGGAGTAGAGCTTTTCATTTTAGTGAAGCCCACCCCTGTGTAACCCTGGTGAGCAAACGGCCACACTCTGCTGCCCTGAGTCACTCTTTGTAACTGGGCCTCTCCTGTCTCTGCCATTGACATCTGGAAGAGCTGGAAGTCCAGGAGCAATGAAAGGCATACCTGGCAACCCAGAATGGGAGGGATGATGGCTCAGTGCAACCTGGAAGGATAAAGTGGTGGCACAGCAGCAAAATGTACATAAAAAAGGCATTTATTTGTTATTCCCACTGCTACCACAAATGATTGCACTGCATTGTCACTTGGGCTTTTCCCTTTTCTCTGTTTGAGAAGGAGTAACTGGCTTAATTGGTAGAAATACCTGACTTACATCAGTGACTGAAACTCAGAAAAAAGATTTTTTGTGACTCAAGTTTGGAGCTCAGCTGAACCATGCCTGAGCCATGCCAAGCACTTTGCCATGAAGCCTAAGGTTGGAGCTCAGCTGAACCATACCAAGCACTTTGCCATGAAGCCTAAGGTTGGAGCCCATCTGAGCCATGCCAAGCACTTTGCCATGAAGCCTAAGGTTGGAGCTCAGCTGAACCATACCAAGCACTTTGCCATGAAGCCTAAGGTTGAAGCTCATCTGAGCCATGCCAAGCACTTTGTCATGAAGCCTAAGGTTGGAGCTCAGCTGAGCCATGCCAAACACTTTGTCATGAAGCCAGGTCTTTATCTTCATCCCTGGGGGTATTTAAAGGATGTATAGATGTGGTGCTGAGGGACCTGGCCACTATCAGTGGACTTGGTAGTGTTATGCTAATGGTTGGATGACTTTAAAGGTCTTTTCCAGGCTAAATGATTCTAGGATTTGATGATTCTCTGAAAACAGTTTGCTCAGTTATAGATCCTGCACCAGCTCCTGCTTCCTCATACATGGCATGAATCAAACTCAAGCCAGTGTCTTTGCATCCAATTTGGGCTTTGAGTGTGCCCAAGATTTTAGGGGCTGAAACCACACAATGGAAATATTTAACAAGAAGGTCCCAACATCAGCCTTGGAGGAACTCCACTGAAACTCCTTCCCATCTCACCATGTCCTACTCTTATTACCTCTTACTCTTTCCCCCCTTTATTTAGCTCCTCTCCATTTTATAGCTCCATTCCTCATTTCTGTCTCCTCCAGTTACCCAGGTGCCACCAGCTGAGCTGCTTGCCCTCACCAAGCTAGAGGGCATCTGTCTATTTGCTTAAACAATCTGGAAGGCACTAAATCAGTTTAGCCCTGCCCACCTCAGTGTTCTGTGACTCTGTCCCCACATCTCTGGTTGCTGAAGGGAGGGCAGCCAGCCCATGGCTAGCTGCTTGTCTCTCACTTCTAGATTTTCATAAACCTGTGGTTGGGCTTGATTGTTCTAAAGGCAAGTTTAATTTGGTTTTACACCCATGGGTTTCACTTGGCATGCAAGACATCTTGCCATCAGATCTCCACGCAATGACTTCTGCTGGGCAGTGCTGGCCACTTGGTGTGTTGATGCACTGAGATCACCTCATCTTGTGAGGCTAAGGATGAATACTGCAGTCCTCTCAGATGGGACACTCTGGCCACCTCAGTAAAAGCCCTACCCCTTCAAAACACTCAGCTTTTAGCCCAAATGGTAAAACTTGAGTTTGGTCACCTTTTGACACTGGCCAGATCCATAAAATATCACACAGGAAAGGATTTTGAGTAATATCGAATCACTGTATTCCATTTTTTTTCCCCCCATTGTTTTTGCACTTCATTTGACTACTTCTTGATTAAAAGGCTGGGGCTTAGAGTGTGACACTTTTTAGAGGAGCTGATTATGCATCACATAAACCTCTTGGCATTAGACAGAGATGCTGGTGTTTAAATTGAAGTTTGTATTAATGCGATTTCAATCTGAACAGCAATCATTGTTATTAACTGTCATTAGGAGGAATGAGTTCAGCTGAAAGAAGCTTCCTGCTATATTTTCAATCTCAGTGATAGCCAGGAGGTTGCAGCAGTATTTCAGCAAAGTTTGCTTCGAGTTTCAGGTGATTTTTCTTTTTTATTGGAGGGTGGGGGGAAGTATCCCAAACTCAGAGCTCTCGGAACCTGCTTGGCACTGTTTTCCCAATGGGTTCAAGATGCATCCCTCTGTGGTTATTTTCTCTCTATCCTTTCTAAAAATACTTTGCATAATTGCACTAAGCAGTAGGAACAATAGATTTAAGACAGCTCCAACTCCCTGGCCATCTCCTTCTTGCAGATAGCAGGATGTGGAGAGACAAGGCAGGAGCAGGCGTAGCATCTTCTAATCATGGCCCGCGGGTCAGTGTTAATTAACCTCCCTCACAGAAACGATCTCTCCTTGAGGAAGTGTGAAAACACTGGCAACGTGTAGAGTGGCAGTCAGGTGGTGAGATGGGGCACTACAGCTGCAAGATGCCCCAGCCTCACAGCACATCCTTCACCACGTGTCTTCGTTGTGTCCGTAGATTCCTTCTGCCCCCCCTCTGGCAGCAGCCCACTCTGAGGTCAGGAAATCACATCCCTGCTTAATCAGCACAAAACCAGGCAGCGTTTGCCACCAAAAGGCTCTAAAATATATCCTTGCTGCAATATATGCTCCCAAGCATTTATGATCAGCCTGATGTGACCTTGAGGAGGTCCACGTGCGCCTGTCGCGGGGGAAACTCAGCGCCCAAGGGTGGAAATTGTTAGCGCTCAATTAGAGCCCTTCGGGTTTCCTCTCCAAGAGGCCTTTTATTTGCTGTGCTTTCAAGAGGGCAAACCTCTGTGAGCTGCTGCCACAAATGTAGCGCTCGGTGGGCGGCGTTTCTGAGAGCCCTTTCAAAGGACTGCAGCCATCCCCCTCGATTTCCACTGCTGGGTGGCTCGGGAAGTGCAGCCAGAGTCCATCTGACATTTGCTGCCGCAAATACCGCCCAGCTGAGCAGCTGCCCTTGCCAGTCTGCTCCCCAGAGCACCTGAACTGCATGAGCAAATAGCTGACATGCTGCTTTCCTTCTTACATTTGCCATCTCAGCCTTGGTTTTGGTGCTTGCAAGGGGGAGGCTGACCCCGCCTGGTGACTCACTGTCCCCTTGTTTCAGTACTCAGAAGACAATATGATTAATTATCACTACAGTGTCACCAGGAGGGCTGGGTGAAGGCTGCACTGCAGCTTCTGCAAGGCCAGCTGCTGAGGCAACTTTGCTTTTTGCTCTTTGGTTTCCTGTGCTGGGGCTCCTTTGGTTTTGTTTCCTTTGGGCACTTTGAAGACAGAGCTCAGGAGTGGGCACATGCTTCATCCAGGCTCAGGGTGGCTCCTCTGCTGGCAGTGCTGCTCCAGTGTGTAGCAGCACTGAAGCAAACTGAAGCTGTAGGCTTCAGTCAAAAAGAGATCAGCTCTGCCTGGTGGTTTGCTCAGAGATGAAGAGTCTGTTCTGGAGGGGATGTACAGGCCCAGTGGGAATGTGGAGCGAGTTCTCAAAGTGAGCAACAATAGAATCATTTTGGTTGGAAGAGACCTGTAAGATCATCAAGTCTACCCAGTAACCCAGCACTAAACCATGCCCCTCAGCACCTCATCTCCACAGCTTTTCAATTTGTCCAGGGATGGGGACTCCACCTCTGCTCTGGGCAGTCTATTCCGGGGTCTGCCAACCCTTCTGGGAAATAAATTGTTCCTCACATCCAACCTAAACTTCCCTAGCACAACTTGAGGCCATTTCCTCTTGTGCTTTTGCTTGTGACTTGGAAGAAGAGACCAACCCCCACCTGGCTACAACCTTTCAGGAGAGCAAAGTCTCTCAGGCTGAACTGTTGGAGCGGGTCCAGAGGAGGCCATGAAGATGCTTAGAGGGCTGCAGCAGCTCTCCTATGAGGACAGGCTATAAGAGCTGGGGCTCTGCAGCCTGGAGAAGAGAAGGCTTTGAGGGGACCTTATATTAGTCTTCCAGTATCTGAAGGGGTCCTAGAGGAAGGCTGGGGAGGGACTACTGACAAGGTCTTGCAATGACAGGACAAGGGGCAATGGGTTTGAACTGGCAGAGAGGACATTTAGACTGGATGTTAGGAGGAAGTTCTTTACAGTGAGGGTGGTGAGACACTGGCACAGGTTGCCCAGGGAGGTTGTGGCTGCTCCCTCCTGGGAGGTGTTCAAGGCCAGGTTGGAGGAGGCCTTGAGTGACCTGTGCTAGTGGGAGGTGTCCCTGCCCATGGCAGGGGGTTGGAACTGGATGATCCTTGAGGTCCCTTCCAACCTTACCATTCTATGATTCTAAACAACCCCAAAACCCTCAGCCAGTCCTGCTCTTGAGTGCAGCATGCTCAGACCAATCTGTTCTTCAGAGTGCTCAGCTCCTAGAAGCTGAAGTGCTGAATTTTGTGCTTGGATTCCTCTTCCTAAATCAAGCATCTTCATTTTGACAATCTCAGGCTCCTCACATGCAGCAAAGGCTGAAAGTTATGGAAGGGCAACTGAAGGTCACAACTCCATTTCCTCACTTTTAACGTCTTTAAGAAGCAAGTAGTGAGGAAGGCAAATGAGTCAAAGCTCATTGTTCTTGCAATTAGCAGATTGCACAAAAGTTCAGCAGCTTCCACAGAAGAAGAGTTAAAGATTGAGTTCACTCACCTGTCCCTACAATTAGCAGCTATAAAGGTGTCACACAGATATAAAAGGAAGGAAAGAAAGGAGAAGCCCAACTCCAATTTGCTCACAGTGAAGGTGCAGCTCTCTCCTGGGAGGTGGAGATGGAGCACTGGCTTCCTTGTTCTGCAGTTATCAGACTATGAAGGAGAAAGATTTAATACTCCAATTTTCTTGCAATTAGACCCTCCCCAGCAGATGCTGTTGACCTCGTCAGCACTGAGATGGAATTTCACAGGTATTTTTTCCCCTGTGAACAGAAGCAAAAAGGAAAAGGTAGAGGAAGAAATAGAAATAGATCACTTGGCTGATTTTCCAGGGATAGAAACCACAGGGATGCTGAGAGGAGCACGGGGATGGTCTTGTTTCATCACAGTCTCAGAATCACAGAGTGGTGGGAGCTGGGAAGGACCTCTAGAGATCATCTAGTCCAACCCCACTGCTAAAAAGGGTTACCCAGAGCAGGTTGCCCAGGATTACACTCAGGTGAGTTTAGAATCTCTCCAGAGAAGGAGTCTCCACAACCTCTCTGGGTAGCTTGGCCCAGTGCTCTCAGCAAATGATTTCCTCCTGTTTAGGTGGAACCTCCTGCGTTCCTGCACCACAGGAAGGAGTCTGACCCCATTCTCTTACCCCCTGCCCTTTAACTGTTGATAGCATGGAGAAGATGCCCTCTTGATGAGGTCTTCACTCAAACTTAGCCAACCCCAACACGTTCCGTGTCCCAGGCATGTGTGCCAATGCTGGGCTCACTTCTTGGGCAGAAAACCAGATTTTCAGGCATTTTGCTGCCTAAGGCAGGAGGAACTCTGTACCTAAAGAACCATTTGAGGCTGGCAGAAAATGAAGAAGTCTTTCTGGTGCAGCTGAAATGAGAAGCCCCCAAAAGGCAGAGTGAGACCTGTTCAAAGGATGCAAAATCCAGAGTAAAGCAGCAGTGACTTTGGCAGGACAGGAGGGAGAGATCTCGATGTTCTTGTGATGAAGACTCTGCTCCTCTCTAAACACAT
Source organism: Ramphastos sulfuratus (assembly GCA_013399055.1). Classification (NCBI taxonomy): domain Eukaryota; kingdom Metazoa; phylum Chordata; class Aves; order Piciformes; family Ramphastidae; genus Ramphastos; species Ramphastos sulfuratus. The sequence goes on from WBNM01038383.1 coordinate 75,976, forward strand.
GACAGATTTTAGGCAGTTCCTGAGGGTTTGTGCTTGCTGCAGGTCAGCACTTCCCTGCTGAGCAGCTTTCAGTGGGCTGCCCTTGCTGTGCTTCCATCACCCTTCCCTGGCTGCAGTAGCCCTTTGGCTCTCTCACCAAGGAGCTGCTGTAAATCCCAGGCACCGCTCACCTCTAATTATTCCAGAGGAGCAGGCTGCTTACTTTACATTGCCCTGTCATTTTCCCAGGGTGTGAAAATGTTCTTCATTTAGATGCCATGCCCATGCCATCACCTCCACTACCTGTTTAATAACAAATCCTTCCAAACTGAGGACTGGGGCTTCTCCTGGGGCTAGGAGAGGAACCATTTCCCTACCCTTAGCTCCTGGTGAGCTCGGGGATGCTACCACCCACTCATGGGGTTTCCCTAGCAAGACCTTATTGTGGCACTCCCTAGCAAGACCTTATTGTGAGCTTCCCATCGGGAGTCCTGTGTGCAGTTCTGGAGCCCCCAGCACAGGAAGGACATGGAACTGTTGGAGCAACTCCAGAGGAGGCCACCAAGATGCTCAGAGGGCTGCAGCAGCTCTGCTGTGAGGACAGGCTGAGAGAGTTGGGGCTCTGCAGCCTGCAGAAGAGAAGGCTTCCAGGAGACTTTAGAGTAGCCTTTCAGGATCTCAAGGGGGCTACAGGANACTGGGAGGTTTAAATCTGCTTTCCTCAGTAAACGAGGCTTAGGCCACCTAAATTGTCCTGGGACAACTCAGTGCTACACCTCTGGTTCCTTAAAGAGAAGCAGGAGAATTCAGAAGGACGTGACCATGCCCACGTCCTCCATCCCACCGGGGCTGGGCTTTTATTTGTGCCTCTTACGGTAGGTATTATAAGTTAATGAAATAGAAATTGATCTTTAAAAGAGCACTCTTCAAGGTTCAGTTGCTATCTAATTAATTTAATTTTAAATTACATCAGTAATAAAGACTTAATTGCCTTCTTATCAATATATTGTATTTTGTAAAGGACATGTGACTATTTAACATGCAATCGTTTTCTTATAGCAGGATAATTGGTATTTTAAGGGCCCAACTATCATATTAAGTGTAAAATATTTATTTGTGCACTTAATTTCAAGTGCTCAATGAACATGCAAATGGTATGACAACTGCTCTTTAGCTCCTAACCTGCCTCTCCTGTAAGCTGGGTACGGGAGGGTGACTTGGGAGTAACAGCACATGGTGATGTAAAGTGTATTAGAAGGGTTTGGGGTGGAAGGGACCTTTCAAAGTATATGGTTGCACCAATTTTGGGTTATTAAGGTTCAAGTCAGTGATCTCTGGAGGTCCCTTCCAACCCCTCACATTCTGTGATGTGTTCTCAGGATGTAGGAGTGGATAAGGTTCAGGTCAGTGAATCTCTGAAGGTCTTTTCCAGCCTCTCCTATTCTGAGGTTCTGTGATGTGTTCTCAAGGTATAGGAGGTGGATAAGGTTCAAGTCAGTGATCTCTGGAGGTCTCTTCCAACCTCTCACATTCTGTGCTTCTGTGTTGTGTTCTCAGGGCATAGGAGGTGGAAAAGGTTCAAGTCAATGATCTTTGGAGGTCCCCTCCAACCTCTCACATTCTGTGGTCCTGTGATGTGTTCTCAAGGTATAGGAGGTGGATAAGGTTCAAGTCAGTGATCTCTGGAGGTCTCTTCCAATCCATCACATTCTGTGGTCCTGTGATGTGTTCTCAGGGTATAGGAGGTGGATAAGGTTCAAGTCAGTGATCTCTGGAGGTCCCTTACAACTCCTCACATTCTGTGATGTGTTCTCAGGGTATAGGAGGTGGATTAGGTTCAAGTCAATGATCTTTGGAGGTCCCTTCCAACCCCTCACATTCTGTGGTCCTGTGATGTGTTCTCAGGGTATAGGAGGTGGGTTAATAGAGGTGACAGCTTAGGATGGGTGACTTCAGCTTCCATATAGCATATAGTGAGGACTCTGAACCTTCTGTACCTTTGCCTAAGCCTCCTTTTGGGCTCCAAGATGGAATGCAGAGGTTTGTGGCTGCAGATGTGCTTGCATACATTGTAAGCAGCAACACAGTCAAAGGCTGACTTGTTTTCTCTGACCAAGGTTTCAGGAGCCACCAGCAAGATGCAGATAGATCAATGTCAGGCTTTACCCACCCACAGGAGCTGGATTTTGTCATGTATAATCTGACAGGAGGAATAATTAAATATACTTTTGATTTAAAAACTGCAAGGGGAGGAATTAAATCCAGCAGAAGCCACAACACATCCATAGAACTGTGTGGCAACTTGTCAACTAAATTAACTTTGAACTGTTCACTTCTACTATAAAAATATAATCTGTGATGTATTTCTCTCATATAGGTGTGTTTATGTGCATATATCTATCTGTTATACAGCACCATTTAAAACTGGCAAGCTGCTGGCTGTGAAGTCACAAGATCAGGTATTCCTGAAGAGCTTCCAGATCTGTCAGCACACCATCACTATTTTGTTTTAATGTGCATTGACTTTCAAATGCACTCTATATATCCTTTAATGTGACACAGTAAATAATATTTGGGCCACCTCAGCAGGCTTCATGTGAGGGAGCCAGATCTGCATTCTCCAGCCATCATCACTTGCTAAATTGTGGGGCAAGGAGGTTAATATAGGCAAGCAGGTGCTAGGTCTGGGAGGTGCCTGCTCGCCATGTGCTTTTTGGATGTGACTGAGCTCTTCCTGCAGGCATTGACCTTCCAGGCATATGCATCTGGAAACAGGAGGTTGTGGGGTCTCATGGGAGAGCTGCTCTTTGGGTTTTGGGCACCCCACAGGGTGTGGGAGTCTCTGAGGACATTGAGCCTTCACTAAGCAAGATGCTGACCTTGCACTCACTACTCTGGCTTGAGCGTGGCCTCAGCCCTTCTCCCATCTGGCTCTAGGGGAGGGCAAAGCAGGTCTCACACACCTTTAAAAAGCCTTTCTGGCCTCACAGGATAAGCTATTTCTTTTTCTTTTATTATTCTGTTGTTTACCAGCCCACCTGAGACAAGCATCTCATGGGTACATACATGCCTTTGCCACCCTGTCACAGATTCTACTCCCTGCAGAAGAGGATCATCTCTGCTCCCTGCCATGTGCATCAATCTTGGTTGCAAAGCTCAGTTTAAGGAAGGGTAACACAAGATGTGAAGGGGAACTGCCTTGAGCAGTTTGGCATCTGTGTGGGCTCTGCCTGTGCTGGCACTGGGGTGGCAGCTTCGATGCCAGATAATCTTTGCCATCAGCAGGACTGATCCTTGTATCTTTACATTTCTGGTGGAAACTGGGTCTGACACTACCTGGAAGGGCAGGGAAGTCTTAGTCTTGTTTTCTCATTCTTCTCAGACAAATTCAAAATTAAAGAGGCAGATCAAGCCACCTTTAGGACAGGAGGTGTGAGCTGGCCTCATGCAGATCCCTGCTGTGGACATCGTCCATGTCTGTGATGGCTTCTCCATGGCTGCCCAGCTGTGACAGAGCCCTGGCTGGCACAAGCAGCATGAGCTGTCGATGTGCCTGCAGCTGTGCAGGAGCTGGTTGTGGTGCTGTGAGTCTCTCCCACGGTGCACAGGCCTGGCTTTACAGGAGCTTGCAGAGCAATGTCATGAATAATAACTCTGCACCACTAAGCTTCGATGCAAAGGACCCACGAGAACAAATGGAAACTGCTGTCCTCTCTCAGCTTCATTTCTGCTTCAGATGCAGAGAAGAACTCATCTTTCTGTCTCTTTCCAGGAGGCTTGTTCCTGCTGCTGGTATTTCTCTTTGTGATGTGGAAAGAGTTTGCTGCTGATTTTCACAAGTACATCCTCCTGGAGAGGAGTGAGAATTGTCTGGACGATGTCCCCGTGCATGCGTACTATGGGTGGTCCTTCATGTTTGCTGCAGCTGGGGTGCCCCTGGTGTTGCTGTCTGGACTCCTCTTCTACCTGATTGGCAGAGAGATTACAAAGTCCTTGGAGTAAGACAAATTTGGAGAAGGCCTTTGAGAAAATTGGTGACAAAACATATGTAAGTTTTGGGACTAGATGGGTTTTGTAGCTAGAATTACCAGCGTAGGTGCATGATTACACCCAATCTTGAGTGGGGGCAGGTATGGTGCACTGAGCATCCAACCACTGCCAGCCTCAGCTGAGCATCCAGCTTCAGCATGTTTTACTCTTTGGAGACGTTCAGCCCTGTCTGTGGGTCCTGCAGCAGCCTTCTCTGCTGTGCTGCAGAAGCAGCTCCCTGGCTGTCAGCAGAGCCCCACATCCATATTCAGCAGAGCAGGAGTTTTATGGCATTCCCAGCATCCTTGTTTCTTGTAAAAGGTAATCGAATCTGGCTGCAAAGCTCTATGCCATAATGTCTACTTCTGAAAAGCAATTAAGGATGATTTTTTTTTCTTTTAAGCTGCCTCTAATTGACGTCAAAGGACAACCTTTTTAATGGGATGTCGGGAAACGTGGGCAACTTTTTTTGTTGTTAAAAGCCCTGATTCTGAAGATATGAATGTACCTGGACCTAACCTACCTAGCAATAAGTTTTAATAAACCAACTTCTGTGGCAAAAAACCTCCCATGAATTAATTAGTCTTTCTTTCCAGCACCACACCACTTTGTGTTTAATATTTTCAGAGCTGCAGAGATTCTCCACCTCAAAACTGGATGGTGGTCAGGGTCAGGAATTCCCAGCCCCAAAACTGGGTGATGGTCAGAGTCAGGGATTCCCAGCCCCACAACTGGATGATGGTCAGAGTCAGGGATTCTCAGCCCTAAAACTGAATGGTCAGAGTCAGGGATTCTCAGCCCTAAAACTGAATGGTCATGGTCAGGGATTCTCAGCCCTAAAACTGAATGGTCATGGTCAGGGATTCTCAGCCCCAAAACTGGATGATAGTCAGCGTCAGGGATTCTCAGCCCCAAAACTGGATGGTCATGGTCAGGGATTCTCAGCCCCAAAACTGGATGGTGGTCAGAGTCAGGGATTCCCAGTCCCTCTCCTCTCCCAGGAGAGGCTGAGAGAGCTGGGGTTGTTCAGCCTGAAAGAGAGAAGGCTCCATGGAGACCTTGTTTGTGCTTAAAGGAGCCTGTGAGAAAGATAGGAACAGACTTTTTTTAGCAAGGCTCGTTGTGACTGGACAAAGGGTGATGGCTTTAAACTGAAGGAGTGAGATTTAGACCGAATAGAGAAGAGATTCTTCTATGGAAGGCAATTCCATGCTGTCCCAGGTTGCCCAGAGAGGTGGTAGATGCCCCACACCTGGAAACATCTCAGGTAACACTGGATGTGGCTCTGAGCAATGCAATCTAGTTGAAGATCCAAAGGTCTAGATGACCTTTGCAAGTCCCTTCTAACCCAAACCATTCCATGTTTGTATGGTTCTGTGATCCTTCTAACCCAACCCATTCTGTGTCTGTGTGGTTCTGTGATCCTTCTAACCCAACCCATTCTGTGTGTGTATGGTTCTGAGATTCTCTTTGTAGCTGTGCCTGTCAGCATGGGTGGATGATTGCACTCACTCTAACGTGGAGCCAGCAATGGAGCACTGAGCATCCTTCCACTCTCAGTCCAAACCCAGCCCCAGCTGAAAGTCTAACTCCAGCATTTTTACTCTTTGGAGACACTGAGGCAGCAAAGGTGAAATAACTTCTGCTGTAGATGCTGAGGTTGGTAAAAGCATTTGAGAAATGACAAAGATTTGATCTCACCATGGATTTTTTTCAGGCTGGATCTTGATGCTTTGAAGTAGTTTGTTGGGCCCTTGTTTGCTGAACTCATTTGCATAAATTTTAACTGAATCTCCCTTAAAAAAAATGCAGGCTGGGATGTCACAGTTTGTGCTAAACATACATCTCCTGAGCATTATGTCATGCTATTGATTCAGTGTAGTTAATTAATAATGTAATGTAAATCTCATCTGGAAAGCAGCGAAGGTTGTTGGCAGTATAAAAATGTTTGTTAATGCTCTGCCTGAAATATTTCTCAAGCCTGGCAATTCCTTTTTGGAGCAAGCCCTAATTATTCTTTCACAAGATTCATGGTGTACAAAGAGTGAGAAATTGTAATCCCCACATGTACAGATTAGTTCTTTCACAGGAGTAAGAGGCTTGGCCTACAGGTCTTAAGCAAAATTCACACTGCTTTCCCTTAGTGGAGGAGATGCTCTTGGAGTAGAATTGAGACATACAGGTAAAAAAAAAAAATCATGTTTGTTTGGGGTTTCCCCACCCAGTTCCATGACACTTACAAAGACACAGATATATCAGTGCTCTGTTTGGCCATTCTAGACTATTGTATTTTTTCCCCCTCCCTCCTGACATCTCCTTGGGTTATGCAAGTGCCCCATGGGTTCTTCAAGTGATAATTTCTCACTATAAATTCCCTTTGAGTAATTTTTGTCATTTAATTATCTATTCAGCGTGGAGATGAACACTTATGGTCACAAAGAATAAAAGTATATAACCCAGGAGCAGAAGAGGTCAAGATTTACAGTCACTTGCCTTTCACTGATCCCATAAAACAATCCAAGCATGCAGAAATGATGATCCCATAAGAGACACCGGGGCAGAAGGATGAGAAGGCAGCAGGAAATTCATCAGACTTATTGATACCTGTGAAGCTGAGGATCCCTGAAGTTGTGAATATAGAAGTGAGTTTTATATTATAGAATGAAATATTTATTAACTTTCTCCATCTGTTCCTTAAAAAATTTAGTTTAATGTCATCAAGGCATTTATGGAATACATTTAAGCTTAATCATGCATTCATGCCTTAGGGAGCAAACCACCCCTGGAGACCTGCTCCTTCTGGATCAGCTCTAGAACAAGCAACAGTTTAAAGCTCCATCATCCTGAAAAACAGGAGGCTTTGGATCATTCTTGAGCAGAAGGGTTTGAAAAGCAAACAAACTCTGGTATCAAAGATTGTCTCTCCAGTAGCCAGCTGATGTTGAGCATCCTCTCATAGTCACAGCAAGAAGGACCTGGGGGAATGAGGTTACAAAGCAGTGTAACTAAAGGCATTAATGACTCTCTTAAAATGAACCTTGGTAGCCAGCACAAGTGTTCACCAAACCACTCTGGTCAGCTAAAAAGGCTCATTCCTTTGCTCTCAAGGTTGTTTTTATAGTTTGGGTTGTTTTGTTTTGTTTTGTTTTGTTTTGCTTTGTTTTTGTGTGGCAAACCCCACTTGCTCTTCTTCTGCTTCTTCAACTCTGCCCTAGTGAGGTCATATTTGGTGCACACTGGGTCCAGTTCCAGGCTCCCCAGTTCAAGAGGGGTGAGGAACTACTGGAGAGAGTCCAGCAGAGCCTACAAAGATGATGAGGTAACAAAATCACCTCTGACAAGGAAAGGGTGAGAGGCCTGGAGCTCTTTAGCCTGGGGAAGAGCAGACTGAGATGGAATTTTCTTGATGCTCATCAGTATCTAAAGGGCAGGAATGATGAGGATGGGACCAGACTCCTGTCAGTGGTCCCTAGCAAGAGCACAGGAGGCAACTGGCACAAAATGGAACCTAGAATCATAGAATGGTTTAGGTTGGAAGGGACCTCAAAGCTCAGCCAGTTCCAACCTTCTGCCATAGGTAGGGACACCTTCCACTAGAACAGGTTGCTCAAGACCTCATCCAATCTGGTCCTGAACAGCTCCAGGGAGGTTGGGGAGCACAGAATCACAGAATGTGATCTATGATCTGTGATCTATGATCACATTCTGTGATTCTGTGCTCCCCAACCTCCCTGGGCAACCTGTGCCAGTGTCTCACCACCCTCACTGCAAGCAACTTCTTCCTAACATCCAGTTTCAATCTCCCCTCTGCCAGTTCAAACCCATTGCCCCTTGTCCTGTCATTACAAGACCTTGTCAATAGTCCCTCCCCAGCCTTCCTGTAGCCCCCTTCAGATATTGGAAGGCTACTCCAAGGTCTCCTCAAAGCCTTCTCTTCTCCAGGCTGCAGAGCTCAGAGCAGAGCTGCTGCAGCCCTCTGAGCATCTTTGTGGCCTCCTCTGGACTGGATCCAACAGTTCCATGTCCTTCTTGTGTGGGGGCAGCCTTATGTAGTAGAGGTTAGATTCTTGTCACTGCTCTATAATATCTCCAGAGCTGCACACAGTACTGCAGGTGGGGTCTGAGGAGAGCAGCCCCCACATTTAGGGCAGTGGAAGGATTGGGCTCCTCTGCAGCAGCAACTCCACTGCAAGGCACTGTGCAGCAAGCAGCCCCTTCTGCTGCTGAGACCCCAGCCAGCCTCATCTGCACAGGCAAAGGGTGCCCACACAGGAGCCCATCTAAAAGGAGTCCTGGCAGTTATTGCCTGCTCCAGAGATAATTCTGCCTTATCTGCATCCTCTTAGTGTTCCTGAGAGAAACAGGTGATGGGAGGTTATTAAACATGAAAAGGAGCAAGGGCAAGCAGCCCCTTCTGCTGCTGAGACCACAGCCAGCCTCATCCCCACAGGCAAAGGGTGACATAAAAAATGCTTCCCTGTGAGAGTGCTGGAGCACTTGCAGGGGCTTCCCAGAGAAGTTCTGGAGTCACCTCTGTAGACTTTGAAAACTCTCTGGGACATTTTGATCCTGGGCAACCTGCCGGGGGTGGCCTTGCTTCAGCAGGGAGGTTGGAGCAGCTGCTGTGCAGACATCCCAATCCAACCCCCACCACGCCTGAAGTCTGCCAACCCAAAATACAACTCCAGCAGAGAAAATTTTGTGTGAGAATCATCATTTCTAGAGCAGAAGTTTCAAAAAAGAAAGGCAGCAACCAAACCCAACCAGCTAATGGGCTGAGTGGTGGGGTTGGAAATTGCAGACACCACGGTCTCTTTCATCTGTTGAATGTGAAGAAGTTCTGATGAAAGGATATTATAGAGCAGTGACAAGGACCTAATTCTGATCCAAGTTTTGTCATTCTAAATCATGAGTAATTCCACAGGCTGCAGCAGACCCTTATCGCTGTTAAACATCTGTAAGTCAGATCAGAACCGGGACTAATAAATACATTCAAAGATGCATAATTAAAACAGTGATTTCACATCACTCTGATGAGTTTTAGTCAAGGATTTCTTCAAGGATGCTTTTCTCACATTAGCATTTGACGTTAGTAAGCAATGAATAATTCCATTTTTTCTTTCCAACATCTGGGACACTTCCTGCTTTATTTGCTACTTACTGAACGCTCTGCAGGAAATATTAATGAGTCTTGGGTGTTAAAAGACAGGCCCTGTGGAGCTCACTCAGGAGGCAGCCTGATGGAGTAGAGGTTAGGTGCCTTGAGATTTTGGTGAAGTAAGGTGTTGGGAGATTCACCAAACTTGGGGGAGCTATGGGAACCTGTGGAGGTTAGCCAAAAGTCAAATCCTTGCAACTCCTTTGTTCAGTTCTTCCCTCCTCCCAGGGAGACAATCAGTGATGAAAGTTTTTCCTCTTGGTCAGATTATTTCTTCACAGAGAGAGTAGTTGGCATTGGAATGGGCTGCCCAGGGAGGTGGTGGAGTTGCCATCCCTGGAGATGTTCAAGAAAAGCCTGGATGGGGCACTTAGTGCCATGGTCTGGTTGATTGACTAGGGCTGGGTGAGCTTGGAGGTCTCTTCCAACCTGGGTGATTCTATGATTCTATGATCAACATTTTTCCCACCAAAGATGCAGAAAGCTGTCCCTTAAGGATGCCCTGATGCTGGGAGGTGCTGAGCTGCAAGGAGAGGTGGCCCAGGGGATGAGCAGGCTGTGAAGGCATCACTGCCATGCTCAGCTCATTCCTCACATCCCCAGAAGCCTGCAGATCTTCCACTTTCTTGGTAAATCATATGACAAACCCCTGTGTTTGGAGAGGCTTTCTGGCTCTTCAGAGCAACCTGAGCACCAGGAGAGCTTCCAAAGGAGGAAAGGAATGTCCTTTTGTAGTGTGAACTGACCTTGGCTGTTCAACATCTGACCAGGAGGGTGAAGAACATTCTGCTGTATAAAATGAGTTAATTAGAAATTAATCCAAACTTATTCCAGTTAGGTGTGTATCAGCCCTCAGGGATTGCTTGCTCTGACCCAGCAGGATTGTGAAACCTTTTCTTTTTATCCAGAAAAAACCAGTCTCATCTGGGATCACCTAGTCCAGCTCCCACCTCTTAAAGCAGGGTCACCCAGGATCACAATCTCCAGGCACATTTGGAATCTCTCCAGAGAAGGAGACTCCACAACCTCTCTGTGCAGCCTGCTCCGATGCTCTGGCACCCTCACAATGAAGATTTTTCTGCTTATCTTCAATTGGGACCTCCTGGGTTACAATTCTTGCCTGTTGTCCCTTGCCCTGTCACTGGACACTGCTGAATAATCTGGCCCTATCCTCTTGCCCCCCACTCTTTAGCTATTGATGAGCACTGAGAAGTTCCCCTCTCAGTCTGCTCTTCTCCAGGCTAAACAGCCCCAGGAGCCTCAGCCTTTCCTCCTCACAGAGCTCCTCCAGTTCCCTCAGCATCTTTGGGTTCTCTGCTGGACTCTCTCCAGTAGTTCCCTGACTCTCTTGAACTGTGAAGCCCAGAAGTGGACCCAGTACTCAGTAGGGTAGAGTAGAGGGGGAGGATAACCCCATCCTGCAGATGTCCATTGGGCAGCCCAGCCCTCATCCTGCTAAGCCAACACTTGTCATCACTCACCACGAGCAAATCCTGCCAGGGGAAACACTGGTGGGAGAGGGCAGAGATGCCATGTGGCAAATTAAGATAGAAAGAGACTGCCAATGGATAAGGAAGTGTAAGGCAGCTCCATGCTCCTGTGCCGGGCTCTGCATTACCGCGGGATTAAGCCCTATCAGCCAGAGTACATTTTACAAGAGTGCAGAGCACCTCCATCCCAGAATCAATAAGTTGTACATGCTGCAGCACAAAGAGCTCTTATCTGGAATACCACTTTGAATTTAGTGAGTTTATTTAATCCCTGATGCCTGCAGAACCTCAGCTCTGTCTTCTGGGCTAATTTATTTATTCCGGTGATCTATTTTTAGTCTTTCAAGTACTTGACATTTGAGGAGCAGATTTGGGGGGTTTTGTCTCCATCCCCCCCCCCCCCCCCCCAAAAAAAAAAAAAAAACAAACCCCAAACAACAAACAAACCCAAAAACCAAAAACCCTAACCTGAATTGGGAAGACTTTATTTATAAAAACATATTTATTTAATAATTCTTTTAGTTTGGGGAGTCAGAATCCTGATATCAATGCTAACAATCATGCATTGAATGGATCAGAGAGGTCTCCTTTGCACAATGCTTGGCAAAGCTCATTTCTAAAGTAATGCAGGGCATCCTTCAGTCTTTTTTCTTTTTATTCTCCTTCTCCTTCTCCTTCTCCTTCTCCTTCTCCTTCTCCTTCTCCTTCTCCTTCTCCTTCTCCTTCTCCTTCTCCTTCTCCTTCTCCTTCTCCTTCTCCTTCTCCTTCTCCTCCTTTCTTCTCCTTCTTTCTTCTCCTTCTCCTCCTTCTGCTGGGTTCCAGTGTGTGCCTGTTGCTTGTTGTCCTATCAATGAAGACTGATGGAAAGAGTCTTGTTCCATCTTCTTGCCCCCTGCTCTTTAGATATTAAGAAGCATTGAGAAGATTTCCTATTACTTTGCTCTTCTCCAGGCTGAAGAGCCCTAACTGTCTCAGGCTCTTCTCATCAGAGAGATGCTCCAGTCCCCTTAGCATCTCTGCAACCTGGACTCTTTCCAGAAGTTCCTTGTCTCTCTTGACCTGGGGAGCCCAGAACTGGACACAATACTCTGGATGTAACTTCACTAGGGCAGAGCAGAGGAAGAGGAGAACCTCCCTCAAATGATGGCTTCATAAAAGCCAGGAAAAACAAAACAAGAAGGCATCCCAGAAGTAGTTGTATGGCAAACAGAGTGTTAATCCTGTTTTCCCCATTCCTTTGCCAGTATTTCCCTGTGTGGTTTACACTAAAGAAAACAGCAAATGCTCAGCAGAAAGAAGCCCTCCAAGACCAGGGACATATCCCAGCAAAATGCTGTGTGAAATCTTTTTGTAGGGACAGAGGATGTGATTCTTCCTCAGTTTGAGATGGTGTAAGAATCATTCCCTACTTTCCTCCTATTTAAAGACTATTCTGAGAGAGAAGCTGCTCAGAAACACTGCTCAGACAGGCACAGACTGAACTGGCTTCTTGAGGAGCTGAAGCTTTCACTGTTGATTAAACCTCATCAGGAACAGGCTGGAATAATTGCGGTGTGTGGTGAAGAAATGCAGCTCATCTGGGAACAGAGGCATCGATTTTGAAGCTATCCCTGCAGAAAAAAAAAAAAAAAAAAAAAAAAAAAAAAGAGGGAGAAAAAAAGAAGGGAAAGGAAACAACTTAGACAAACCAACCACTGAATGAGTCCTGCTGGGCACTGAGGTGGAGCTTTCCCATTTCATACACAGGCAGAGATGCTGCCTGGCAAACCACGCTTCAGAATCAAGGTCGTTACACCACGAGTCAAATAATTAGCTCCAGAGCCCAGTCATTAATTAAATTTATTTCATTGTTCTTGCATCATCTCCCCAAAATAAATGCAGGGCAGCTCAGTCAAGTGCTTTGCAGCTCCCAGCTCGGGTGGGTGCAGGCACAGCCACTTTGCTCCTGGTGTTTTCTGATGGTGTTATGGAATTTAAAGCTTTAGAACAGTGAACCCTGATGCTGGCAGAGGAGAGAGTGAGTCCTACAGGCACAACTAAATGAACATTTTGAGTCTCTCTGAAGGTCAGCAGGTAATTTCAGCTGGATCTTCAGGATGGGCCAGAAGCCACCTGAGCTTGGGCACAAGGCAGCTGTATGGATGCTCTCGGCAAAGCTCTCAGTGAGTTTTTCCTGCAGTTTTGGTGTGCAAATCAAGAACTCTTCCACATGCTGCGTGGAAATCCGTGTCACACCCACACACACATACATTGAATATCTAGAAAACGAGTGGCTTGCTCTGCAGAGAGCCTCTGCCCGTGCCACAGACACTTCAAAGGCTTCAAAGCAGTGGTGCCTGCAGCAAGGGCTGAAGCTGGGAGCAGAAGTGCCTGTTTCAGCTGACACCAGAGGTTTCAGCATCGTAGGGTATGAAACATTTTTCACTCATTTTAAATTAATTTAATTGAGGGGGGGAAGAAAAAAAGAGGAAGGCAAAATAAGAAATTTTGGAAGGTGTTTTTAATATGTAGATTTAATTTTACAGATTGCAGATTTTACAGATCACAGCATGGAAACCTCTGCGTACAAACTGCCCTGTGTTTTCTTGGTTCAGAAATGTTCACCTCTTCAGTAAAACAGATAAGCACATGGAGAATCACAGAATGGTAGGGGCTGTGGAAGGGACCTTGAAAGATCACCCAGTTCAACCTCCCTGCCAGAGCAGGAGCACTTTTTTTTTTTTTTTTTTTTTTAAACGGGATTTAAAAGTGCCTGAGATCCGCTTATCCCTATCCCCTTCCAGCCCTTTATTAAANATCTTCCTCCTTACCTCCCCATCTCCTCTTTCCCTCCA
>WBNM01038384.1:0-18485 GCA_013399055.1 Ramphastos sulfuratus
AGTTAGCCTCAAATCAGCACAGAAACATATTTCACAACCATACTGTGTGCATCATAATCAATATCAAAGGGGCAGTAGTTAAGAGAGGAAAATGTTGCTCTGTATTCTTAGTGTGTCTATGCACACACATATGCAGGTATGCATACACTAAACAGCAAGAACAAAACAAAATGCACAATGCCTAGGAGATAAAAACACAAAACTGGAAAAAAAAAACCTAAATGATCATGATTTAAGAGACTTCAGCCATCACTTTGTACCTGCACAGCATTAGCTGCAATTACATTAATTGCTAAGAAGCAAGGGTGTCTCATTACCCATAATGACACTAAATCTATCCTATTTATTCCAATGTCTAATTCAAGCCATGCTGATTTACATGTTCAGAAAAAAACTTGTCAATATTAAGATACTTCATAAATAAAAAAATAAATCTGAGTTTTGGAAGAGGGAAGTTTTCAAAAGGTTCTGAGCAGCAGAATGGTTTTCTTCTTAATGGATTTCTATGCCACGAAGATGCTCAGAGGGCTGGACCAGCTCTGCTCTGAGGACAGGCTGAGAGGGTTGGGGCTCTGCAGCCTGGAGAAGAGAAGGCTTCCAGGAGATCTTAAAGTAGCCTTCCAGTATCTGAAGGGGACCTACAGGAAGGCTGGGGAGGGACTATTTACAATGACAGGACAAGGGGCAATGGGTTTGAAGGGGCAGAGGGCAGAATGAAACTGGATGTTAGGAGGAAGCTGTTTGCGGTGAGGGTGGTGAGACACTGGCACAGGTTGCCCAGGGAGGTTGTGGCTGCTCCCTCCCTGGAGGTGTTCAAGGCCAGGTTGGATGAGGCCTTGAGTGACCTGTGCTAGTGGGAGGTGTCCCTGCCTATGGCAGGGGGTTGGAACTAGATGATCTTTGAGGTCCTTCTCAACCTTACCATTCTATGATTCTATGTTTCTGGTTAAGAGAACTAAATATATGATTAATCATATATTCAATCATTGCATCCATTACAAAGTATATGTCTTAAATGCAAGATGTACAAATATCACCACCAGTGAAAATATAAATATGTCTCCTGTTAATGAAGTTCAGGAGTAAGGGGAGAAAAAGAGAAGACAAATTCTGCATTTTGCAGAACAAACCACAGCTTCAAAAGATAAATTATTATGCTTATGATGAATCTTGCTGGGGATTAATTGGAATGGTTCTTTGATCTTAATGACAAAGATATAAAATTCAAACATTTGGATTTGGAAGGTGTCGAGGAAGTTAAGTATCAGTAGACATCTCTCTTGACAAAGACTTAGCAATAAAAGCAAACAGGTGATAAAGGAAAACACTATCCACAGTGAAATGTTACCTGGATGCTGTTGCACACAGAGAGATNGAGAAGGTTTCCAGGAGACCTTAGAGTAGCCTTCCAGGATCTGAAGGGGACCTACAGGAAGGCTGTGGAGGGACTATTGACAAGGTCTTGCAATGACAGGATGAGGGGCAATGGGTTTGAACTGGCAGAGGAGAGATTGAAAGTGGATGTTAGGAAGAAGTTGTTTGCAGTGAGGGTGGTGAGACACTGGCACAGGTTGCCCAGGGAGGTTGTGGCTGCTCCCTCCCTGGAGGTGTTCAAGGCCAGGTTGGAGGAGGCCTTGAGTGGCCTGTTCTAGTGGGAGGTGTCCCTGCCTGTGGCAGGGGGTTGGAACTGGATGATCCTTGAGGTCTCCTTCCAACCTTACCATTCTATGATTCTATGATATCAGCCTTATAACTGCTTTTGGAAACAACATTTCACTATGGACTCCACTGTGTATTTTGCTTTACTTTTGTATGCTTTTTTCCCACTGTTTTTGCATGCAGTTAAAATAAAGGCAGTGATATATATGGTACTTAAAATGGCTTTTGTAGAGAGATAAATTATCTTAATTAGTCAAAATGAAATGTAAATTTACAAATTGCCAAAGTAGTTGTACTCTTAGCTACACATTTAATTAAGTGCATGCTGATGCTCAATTAACATTACAAAAATTCTAATTTAAAATACAATTAATGTAACCATAGCTTAGTTATAATTAAACTAATTATACTGATATACAGTGTAACAACAGCTATCTCAGCCATTATTTTGATGGAAATTTATTCTGCCTTTCAAGTATAGCTATTTAAATTACATTTAATTATTTATCAAGCTGAACATCATAGCCATGAGAAGAGTCCAAGTTCTAGCTATAAAGAAATATTTTACTTTCCCCTCTTTGAAAAGCAGTTCTTTGGTGCAATGGCTTAGTAATTCAACTGCTGAAATGACTGACACAATTCAACTCAAATGGGGAGTTGCTTCCATGGAGAGTCTCTCTCTAGGCAGACAGAAGATGCAAATTCATGGGAGATTAATTAATTACATGAGGAATGCTGCCAAATGCTTCAGGCAAGTTATGATCACGATGGCTTCCAGCTTATCTGTTTCTTTCTCTACACATACCACTGTGAGTGGGATTTCACTGTTAAGTATGGACTTAAAGCAATATCCATTCAGCAAACTAAAATGGAAAAAAAGAGTGCCTAAAAGACAAGTAAAGCACTAGTTATTTTATTTGTTACTTCACACTGATCTTGACATGACACTTTAAACAATTTTGGCACTTCTCTTCCAATATGTCCTTAGTCCTCCTCGGTTGAGGACAGCTTTATGACAGTCACTGAGGATGGTTTAGACACAGATGTAGAAAAGGGAAGAAAACAAAGAGTGGCCAACATACATTGTAATGGTTTGGGAGTTCCCTGACCCCCCACCCTTTATAAAATCCCCCAGACTAGACTCAGCCAGCGGGAAGTTAAGGACTGAAGCTCTATTTACAGCTCAGCACAATGTACAAGCAGAGATAGACACAATAGACAGGAATAATTACAGACATATACAAGTTAAAGGTGTCACAGAAACACAATCCCCCTGCCAGAAATCAGAGTCCCCAGGAGGGGCTCCCAACCACCCTTCCACTTTCTTTCCACCCCTCTAACTTACCCCAGGGTTTGGCTTACATGCAAGGTGAGTTTGGAGGATCAGCCAGGGGGTTTAGAAGGAGAGTGGTTAGTTAGGTTACTCAGCAGAAAGGAGACAAGAACAGCTAGAGAGCCCAGGACTCTCTGTGTCTTATCCATATTTGTGTCCTTATCCTTATACATCTCAACAAGCCTATGAGTGAAGCAAACATCACCATTGTTTGCTTTTCACAGCCTAGAATCTAATTTTTTATAAAAATATTCCAATTAGCCTCAAACCAGCACATACATTAAAAAAAAAAAAAAGGTGGAACAGGTATAGAATATCTGCTGATACATCAGCCCAGCAGAGATCCAAAGACAACGAGGGCTCACTTTGTGCTGCTTTGTTTTACCACTTTGTTAAGAGACAGATTTTCTTAGTACGTGTTTAATAGCAATCTTAGCTCTTCAAGGTATTTAAATATATATATATAATATATGTATATATATACACACACACACATATATATATGTATATACACACATATATATATATAACTGGAGCCCCCAGCACAGGAAGGACATGGAACTGTTGGAGTGGGTCCAGAGGAGGTCACCAAGATGCTGAAAGGGCTGCAGCAGTTCTGCTATGAGGACAGGCTGAGAGAGTTGGGGCTCTGCAGCCTGGAGAAGAGAAGGCTTCCAGGAGACCTTAGAGTAGCCTTGAAAGATCTGAAAGGGGCCTACAGGAAGGCTGGGGAGGGACTATTGACAAGGTCTTGCAATGCCAGGACAAGGGGCAGTGGGTTTGAACTGGTAGAGGGAAGATTGGAAGTGGATGTTAGGAGGAAGTTGTTTGCAGTGAGGGTGGTGAGACACTGGCACAGGTTGCCCAGGGAGGTTGTGGCTGCTCCCTCCCTGGAGGTGTTCAAGGCCAGGTTGGAGGAGGCCTTGAGTGACCTATTCTAGTGGGAGGTGTCCCTGCCTATGGTAGGGGGTTGGAACTAGATGATCCTTGAGGTCCCTTCCAACCTTACCATTCTGTGATTCTATGATTCTATCTATGTCCATTTATATGGACTTATTATATGTTAAGGTTCTTGTTACAAATCTAAGTCTGTATCTTAAGCCTTCCTAGAGCCTGTTCTTTTATTCTCAATTAACAAAGCTGTCAGATGGAAGTAAACAAAGATAAAATGCTTTCCTGCAAAGACTTGACAGTAATAAAGAAATATACATTTACAAGAGAAGAAAATAGGTGCTCAGAGTACAGTATAAATGACTGAAGTCATGCTGAATCTTTGATCATTGACTTTATCACTTAGCACTATTGTAATCAAACCTTTTGTTATTTACCCTGTAGGAGTCCTGATAACTGCACGTCCAGATGATGGGATGATATCTCCAGGCAACATCTTAAATGTTGTGCTTTTTCCAGCTCCATTTGTTCCCAGGAGTCCAAAACACTAACAGAGATTAAAAATAAATTTTTTAAAAAAGAAGGAAATACTATATATAATATTTTGGTTACTGCCTAATTCCTAAAAGTGATTTATTTAGGATTCTAGACCTCCACTTAAATACTCTCCCCCAGTAACTAAATGCATTAAGTATCCTTATTAAATGCTAGATTGAATCTGAGGGTCTCAAATCCTACTTGAGAGCCCTGACTAATACTCCATAGAGTCAGTATTTCTCAGTCTCTCATGAGCAGCTTCACTCTGTGTAAATGAACAAACACTAAGCAGCCAAGACACACCATGACTAGCTAGGTCAGGCCCTTAGCTGCAATGAATACATGCTTAAGCTAGGACAGGATTTATATTAAGTTTGCATACAGCAATTCATAACTTTTAAAATACATGTTTCATTAACTTTCTTGTTGATAAATAGGCTTTAATTAGCAATAACATCTTCCTAGTAATGCCACTAATCCATCCCTGAAGACATTCAAGGCCAGACTTGATGTGGCCCTGGGCAGCCTGATGTAGTTGGAGAGGTTGGACGAGGCCTTGAGTGACCTGTGCTAGTGGGAGGCGTCCCTGCCTATGGCAGGAGATTGGAACTAGATGATCCTTGAGGTCCCTTCCAACCTTACCATTCTATGATTCTATGTTCCTGCTCACTGCAGGGAAGGTTGGACAATATGAACTTTCAAGGTCCCTTCCAACCCTATGCAATCTGTGACTCTCTGATCTATAACTGGCAGGACATCACTGGACCCACACTCCCCTCTTTTATCTTCCAATTTGCTATTAGGAACCAAGAGAAGTCTTAATATCTACAGTTCCCCAAAACACTAAAATCATGGGGGAAAAAAACCTTCTAAAATCTTGAGGATTACCACACTCAGCAGTAAATTTCAGTTTATTAATATAGGACATTATATACTATATTAATGTATGTCATACTGTGAAGTTCTCAGCATGGTATATTGGTTTAAGCTGACTGGCCCCACTAGTGGGGATGAGAGATGGAGGGATGGGACTGCCCCCTGCTCAGTGGCACAGAGCAACAGAGCACACTGGATTGTGTATTCTACACCATGCTGAGCGTTATGCTCACTGCACGTCAGGAAAGGGGTTGGCTGGGGTTTGTGGGACTTGTAGTGTATTCTACAGCTTGGAAAGCTTCTTGTTCCAGGTTGTTTCTTCCCAAGTTTCTGGGCTACGTTTTGTCCCTTAGGTTTTGGTTTCCGTCTTGTAGGGCTCACATGGTTCAGGAACAGGATTCTGTCAGAAGTTTGCTTTCTTTCTTGTTTTCTTTCTTTCTTTGTTTTATTTCTTGTTTTCTTTCTTTCCTGGTTTCTTTCTTGTTTGCTTTCTTGTTTGCTTTCTTTCCTGTTTGCTTTCTTTCCTGTTTGCTTTCTTTCTTGGTTTCTTTCTTTCTGGTTTGTTTTCTTTCTGGTTTTCTTTCTTTCCTGTTTACTTTCTTTCTTGGTTTCTTTCTTTCCTGGTTTCTTTCTTTCTGGTTTGCTTTCTTTCCTTTTTGCTTTCTTTCCATTTTGCTTTCTTTCTTGGTTTCTTTCTTTCTTGTTTGCTTTCTTTCTGGTTTGCTTTCTTTCCTTTTTGCTTTCTTTCTTGGTTTCTTTCTTTCCTGGTTTCTTTCTTTCTTGTTTGCTTTCCTTTTGTTCTTTCCTTTCTTTCCTGTTTTCTTTTGTGTAATTTGATTTCCCTGCAATAGAGTAGTAAATTGTCCTTATCTCAACTAATGACCCTGCTCCAGGGCCCTTTGTCAGTTGAGCAGTGGAGGAGAGGGTGAGAGCAGCCTTTGTTAACCCAGCACACATGGGAACTATGAGTTTGTCTTGGTGACAAATTCAGGATCCAGTTCACAGCTTACAATTGAGCTGGACATTCTCTGCTTTCTCTTCGTACATTGAACTGCTTTATTGGGTTGTTTTAATGTTAGTCTATAAAACACTAACTTGGGAAAGATAAATAAAAAGAAAAATACAAAACTGATTAATTTGTAAGCCAATAAAATAAGGGAAGAATTGCTTCTTCAGCACCATCAGAGCTTCTGCTTTTATCCAAGTACTGGTTTTTAGAAATTACTAAGACTGAAATTGTTCTGCTGCTGCCTACAGATCATTGTAGACCTCCTAAGTATGTCTGATCAATCACTCAGAATCATGTCATTCTCTGAAAATAGAATTCTTTACCTCTCCTCTTGCTATTCCCAAGCTTATGCTTTCCACAGCTGTGTTCTTCTTACTGAAACTTCCATAACACTTCCTAAGGTCATACAAAAGAAGGACATCATCACCAGTTCTTCCACCAAAGAGTCTCTGTCACTCCTTTTCTACATCAACATCTTCACAAGGAATGATCAGGCTGTTAGCAGAGTGATGACCTCTAAACCAGAAGATGATTAAAAAAAATACATGGAAATCAGACTTCACTTCTGCATGATTCTATTTCCTTGGTTACAACCCCTTAAAGCTTGCTGATCAATCTCAGCAGAACCTAGGGAGACAGCAACTACTTGTGTTTTGCCTGCAGTCTCTACTAATTCAGGTACATCATGCCATCAGAAGTGTCTAGGTGTTTGAAGGAACCCACCATTTTCTTCCTTCAAAAATGAGTTCAGTTCCCACTACAGCAGAACACAAATGGTGACACACCTTGGTTTCTGGAGGAGATCCCAATGAAGAAAGAGCTGTAAAAGAAGAAGTAGTGTTCCCTGCAGAGCCATTTCCACAAAAATCCAGCCCAGGAAATTCATCTCAAAGGGGCTTACATATGAATCTATTCCAAAGTTGCTAGTCAGGTCAAACTTCATTTGATTGTAGGAAAGTTCTATTAAACCTTGGCCTAAGCAAAATTGTGGGAACACAATGAAGACCCATTTGAGGATACTGTAGATGTTCTGAAAACTCTGTAGTAAGATTCAAGTGACAAGTGCATCCCTCAGGGGTCAGTGCTGGCACCAGTGTTGTTTAACATCTTTGCCAGTGACACGGACAGAGGAATTGAGTGCACCCTCAGCAAGTTTGCAGATGGCACCAAGCTGTGTGGCACAGTCGACTTGCTAGAGGGCAGGGATCCATCCAGAGGGACCTGCACAGGCTGCAGAGGTGTGCTCAGGCCAACCTCATGACATTCAACAAGGTCAAGTGTAAGGTCCTGCACCTGGGTAGGCACAATCCCAAGCACAAATACAGGCTGGGTGAGGAATGGCTGAGAGCAGTCCTGAGGAAAAGGACCTTGGGGTCTGGGTTGATGACAAGCTCAACATGAGCCTGCAGTGTGTGCATGCAGCCCAGACAGNGTGGTGGGGGTGGGGAGAAGGGAGAAAAAGAAAAATGAATTAGTTTCCTCTAACAGAATATTCAGCACACACACAAAACTGGATACATTTCACTCAAATTAAACTGATTGGGTTGTTTTAATGTTAGTCTATAAAACACTAACTTGGGAAAGATAAATAAAAAGAAAAATACAAAACTGATTAATTTGTAACCCAATAAAGTGAAGAATTGCTTCTTCAACACCATCAGAGCTTCCCAACCCAATCAAATTCACTCAAAGTAAACTGATTTCAAAATATTTAGTTGTTATTATATTACTTCAAACTTTTTATTATATATTACTTCAAACGATTTACTTGTTTTGTGGCCAGACATCACTTTTATTACATTTCAGGCTACCTAGGGCATAGTATTTTAATTTTGAGGTTCAGAGACAGTAACAAAAACACATGTGGCTATGATCACTCTATTTTCTTTACATTTTCATGTCTGAATGATATTAATTCCAAATTACTATCTTAACCCAAGTCAACATCCAATCTGTCTCCAAACCTGAGTAAAAAAGTTGACTTCGAACAGAGTTTTGGACTCTGTACACACATTCATACACATGCTGGATCTGCCCTCCATCAAGTGGCTTAATTACCAGCAAGAAAATTACATACATGAAGTAAGAATGCATATTACTACTCATACAGTGCATTACAGATCATAGGAATATGTGGCTAATTTCTTATTACACTATTATTCAAATATATCTTACAATGGATATAACCTACTTGGTGAACCAGGACAGCTCCTATTATGTGCCAGCTGCAGCTTAATAGTCTGGAAAATGTCAAGGTTTCAATTAATATTTTTCTTCCTTTATTACATTGCAATTTTGTAATTTTTTTTTTTTTTTTTTTTTTTTNCAATTTTTTTTTTTTTTTTAAATTATATACAAGTTAAAATTCAGTAATAAGCCATGCAGTACATACTGGGAAAGAAAAATCATGAACGGTTAAAATAAAAGTTTTTCTGCCAGGAAAAAAGTCTTGCTTGTGGATATTTACATATATGTATATATAGAATCATAGAATGGTAAGGTTGGAAGGAGACCTCAAGGATCATCCAGTTCCAAACCCCTGCCATAGGCAGGGACACCTCCCACTAGCACAGGTCACTCAAGGCCTCCTCCAGCCTGGCCTTCAACACCTCCAGGGAGGGAGCAGCCACAACCTCCCTGGGCAACCTGTGCCAGTGTCTCACCACCCTCACTGCAAACAACTTCCTCCTAACATCCAGTTTCAATCTCCCCTCTGCCAGTTCAAACCCATTGCCCCTTGTCCTGTCATTACAAGACCTTGCAAATAGTTCCTCCCCAGCCTTCCTGTAGCCTCCTTCAGATATTGGAATTCCTACAGCTTCACCTGTAATTTGCAATCTGTATTACAGACAGACCATTTTGGACAAAAGTGCTTAAGCAGTTGCACTATAAAACACTTCTGTTAACAGCTAAACAAAAAAAAAACCACCTCACAAGATGTCAATATATTTTTTAAGGAAATGGGTTTTGATGTATAGCACTAGGAAATAGTTGATTTGATTATTCTTTCAAGCACTACCCCTTCTGACACACAGCTTAATTTTTTCACATAACTTGGCTATTTTTATCATTGTTCTGGATCATAAATGCTGTGCAAGAACACACTGAAGGGAAAAATAAAATGTGAAGAGATAAAAAACATTATTGAATCAGATAAGTGAGAAATACATGCACAGTACCAGGGAAGGGTAAAATGACCACAATAGGCTTCACCACACTCAGGCTGAGTAAAGATATAACAGGAAGATTGGCAACTCTAAAATTTGGGGAAGTCTCCTTGAGACACATTAACCTTACTGACTAATGGTTATTGTATTTTAATACATGCTAATACACACTGACTATATAGACCTTCTTGTTAAAAATCACTACACCTCAGACAAAGCTGAAGTGTTTAAGAATGAGCTGTTTGTGAGTCAACCAAAGAAATTTAGAAGCACAGTTTTTCGGTCAGTGCTTTATTTAGTTATTTATTTTTCCTGAAACACACAAACTTTAACTCAATGTTTGGTTAAAGCAGTGCCAGCATACCTCATAGCAGCTGGGATTTAGCAGTGTGCTTTGGGCAGGACCAAAGTCTATAACACAACCAGAAAAAACATGTCATGACTTCAGCAGATGCACAAGAATGCATCTGCTACATGACTATGATCTCCATACAGGTCTATTCTTATGCTATGGTAGGGCTGCACAAACTGCATTACACAGTGGATTCAACAGTTGCAGATGTAAAAGAAAAAAAGATGGCAACCAAGGACAACATTTTGTAGTGTAGTTTTCGCACTAAGACTTAGAAGAATTTCTGCCTTCAATTTGAAGGAATTCATTGTGGAGTCCCTCAAGGAACAGCTGCACCCAAAATGTGGCTGTCAATGGCTTCATGTCCAAATGGAGGTCAGTGATAAGTGGAGTCCCTCAGGGATCAGTCCTGGGACCAGTCTTGTTCAACATCTTTATGGGCACCATGGACAGAGGCTTTGAGTGCAGTCTTAGCAAGTTTGCTGATCACACCAAGCTGTGTGGTGCAACTGACAGCTGGAGGGAAGGATCCAACCAGAGGAACCTGCACAAGCTGGAGAGGTGGGCACAAGCCGACATCATGAGGTTCAACAAGATCAAGTGCAAGGTCCTGCAGCTGGGTCGAGGCAATCCCAAGCACAACTACAGTCTGGGCATTGACTGGCTGGAGAGCAGCCCTGAGGAGAGGGACTTGGGGGTGCTGGTGGAGGAGAAGCTCAACATGAGCCAGCAGTGTGCACTTGCAGCCCAGAAAGCCAACCAGAGAGTGGGCTGCAGCAGAAGTGTGGCCAGAAGGGTGAGGGAGGTGATTCTGCCCCTCTGCACTGCTCTGGTGAGACCCCACCTGGAGTACTGCATCCAGTTCTGGAGCCCCTGGGACAAGAGGGATGTGGACATGCTGGAGGGTGTCCAAGATTAGGAAGAATTTTTTTACTACAAGGGTGATGAGACACTGGAAGTGGTTAAGACCAGGCTGGATGGCAGACATGCTGGAGGGTGTCCAGAGAAGGGCCACAAGGATGCTCAGAGGGCTGCAGCTGGTCTGCTATGAGGACAGACTGAAAGAGTTGGGGCTGTTCAGTCTGGAGAAGAGGAGGCTCCCAGGTGACCTTAGTGTGGCCTTCCAGTATCTAAAGGGGGCCTACAAAAAAATCGGGGAGGCACTTTTTAGGCTCTCAGGTAGTGACTGGACTGGGGGGAATGGAGCAAAGCTGGAGGTGGGGAGATTCAGACTGGCCTTGAGGGAGAAGTTCTTCAGCACGAGAGTGGTGAGAGCCTGGAATGGGTTGCCCAGGGAGATGGTTGAGGCCTCATCTCTGAAGGTGTTTAAGGCCAGGCTGGATGAGGCTCTGGGCAGCCTGATCTAGGGTAGGGTGTCCCTACCCATGGCAGGGGGGCTGGGACTAGATGATCCTTGTGGTCCCTTCCAACCCTGACTGATTCTATGGTTCTAATTGGTAGTACTGCAGAATGGAGGAGGAAGGTAAGAGTTGTAGAGAAAGGAGAAAACCCTGAATTTTGGATATTTCTTCTGACTTACTTATAAGATCCTGGTATCACGTCCTCTAGAGTATTACATACCAGTCTGCCTACTCAAGCCCAGGAAATATAAGCACAAACTGGAGTTCTGAAGAAAAATTATAAATAGACTAATCCAAAGAATGGGACATCCTTTTTACAAGAGGGGGCTTGTTTGGGCTTGCAAAAGATATTTGATGAGGGAGAATTATGAAATATGGCTACAACTGAAGTTGGAATTTCAAAGAATATATTCAGTTATGGAGATACTGAAACAGGGGATTTTAGGTGGGTTTTTTGTTTGGTTGGTTTGGTTTGTTGTGTTTTGTTGTTTTTTTTTTAATTAGTTGCAGGAGGCATGAGATCTTGAAAATAATTAAAAGCTGAAATACAGAAAGGTGAGGTCTTTCAAAGTATTTATCTGAGACTCTTCCTGGAATGGAAAGTGTCCTGATCTTGCAGAATGTCCATTCTACTTTTCTTCCCCATGATTCTCTCATGGTTGTATTTCCCTATCTAAATATTCTCTTGTTAAAGATGCATTCCACCCTACATAGAGAGGAAGTAGTTGCTTGAGATAAGGAAGAAACTACTCAGGCTGCTTATCCTGTACCTATTAATCTTCAGTATTTCCTAGTGCTGCACATAGAAAGAGTTAAAGGAACAGAATAGACAGACCATTAATTTCATACAGCCCAGGGCTCAGCAGTCCTATTTCTATGGAAAAATCAATCCTCCATTTAACCAATTATTTTAACATTTGTAACTTTTTTTTTTCCAAGTGAAATTAAGCAAGAAGGTGATATGAGAGGACTTTTCTTGCTCTCAGTACTATTTGGAGACAAATCTCCAACTCCATATTGAACAGACATCTCATTGGAAATACACATTCTAGGAGCTATGTAAAATTACAGAATTACAGAAAATTGGTAGAACAATAATAAAAGACAGCCATATCTTGCCTCCTTGATGATATTCTGCACAGCTAAACACTAAAATAAGACCTGATTATTATTCCCTCATTTCCTAGAGGATAACATAATAAATTGGACTTGATGAAAAGCTCAAGATGAGGCTGCAGTGTGAGTGCAGCCCAAACAACAACCGAGTCCTGGGCTGCAGNCAAACAGTAAACAATTGTTATACAAGCTAAGTATCTTCTGAGACATTTCCAGTACTTTCTTCTTTCTTTTCCTTTTTTTTTTCCTATTTTTTTTTATATGCTTTAGCAAATGTCTCTCCACTTTCTGCATGGCACTTTCAAACTTACATTTCAGCCCGTTTTCTATCCTGAACCGTAATCATTCCTAAAGAAAGAAAATCATGCATCCAACAGCCAGTGGAAACCAAGTCTAAAGGGTTCTGTTTGTTCCTTACAAGCTATAATTCCATAGTAGCATTTCCAATCACATACCCAAAGAGTATCAGCAGGAGAACAGTGGCTGCCAAGTTCTTTTGGAAAGTGAAGGCTGATAGCTGGAAGGCACTAATAACACCGACACAGGGTAACAGGAACCATGTAAAGCAGCTAGAAACAGAAGGGAAAAGTCACTTAGCTGGTCAGCATCTCTTGTAAGTCTTACTTAATTAGCATAGTGTCACAGTCCAACAGTGGGTAATTTGTGTTCCAGTTGGTTCTCATACAGCAGAGGGTCTGGGTGTGGCTGAGCTTAATTCTTGATCGATGTCCAACTGGGCCTTTAACGCAACTAACTTCACACTCTTGGGAACATAATTAAAACTCAGATGGGGTCAAGTGTCTAACCCATTGATTTCACAGGCTGCAGATGTAAATACCACAGTGGTCAAGTGGGGAATGACTCAAACAGGGGTGGGGAAAGGGGCCAGGCAGGACATCAGCTCTCTCTCTGCATCAGGAAGGGCAGAAGGCAGGCAGGGCAATGGTTCTCAACAGTTTTGGTTTCTAGCTGCTGATTTCTCAACAATCAATTCTTTGCATTCAGTTCCTTCACATTTTCCATCTTTCCATCTCCCTTACACATTTTCCATCTGGTGGAATAGTAAGAAAAGTAATCATAGAATCATAGAATGGTAAGGTTGGAAGAGACTTCAAAAATCATCTAGCTCCAACCCCCTGCCATAGGCAGGAACACCTCCCACTAGTACAGGTCACTCAAGGCCTCATCCAACCTGGCCTTGAACACCTCCAGGGAGGGAGCAGCCACAACCTCCCTGGGCAACCTGTGCCAGTGTCTCACCACCCTCACTGCAAACAACTTCCTCCTAACATCCANTGCACTGATTCCCCTGTCCATGTCACTGACAAACAGCACTGGTGCCAGCACTGACCCCCGAGGGACACCACTTGGCACTGGTCTACTACACTACTTGGGAGATTTTTCCAATGTCTTAACTATTCTCATTGTGAAAAATTTTCTTCTGGAATCCAGTCAGAAAGATTAAAATGACATCAAATCTTTTAGAAGCAACAAGTTCCATTCAGGAACATGTATCTGGAAGTAATACCTCTACTGAAATTGCCATGGCCTGTTCCTACTAAGTGCCCAGATCCCAAGAGGGAACCAGCTGGTAACATTCAGATAACTGCCTTGTCAAGCAGAAGTCTACAGTAGTTGCCTTGGGTTCCATACACAGAAATACACTGTGATACCTCTCTAATACAGAATAAAGAGAGACTGTAAAGAAGAGATAATTTCTGGGGAAATACAGAAACTCACCACATTTAAACGGCATAATGCTCCTTGCAGTCTTGTATCCTACGATACTGATCAAAAAGCAAATTGTACTGAATTCATTTCCTTCAATGGAAGACTCCCAAAAAGTAATTGATTTTCTTAATAGTTGTAACCTTTTTTTACAGTCACTTTCCATTCAAACCCATGTAATGAAACAAAGGGTTGCATTTTAAAAGAATTGCAATGTGATTAAATTTGCCAGGCTTGCTGAATCACAATTCACTGAAATATGGACTGTGTTAAGCTAAGCTCAGCTCTATAATACTATATTATAATTCAAAATTATATCAGTGTATTAATTGTAATAGCTATTTAATTTAATTTAGTTATTTAATTTAGTTATTTAATTTAATTTAGTTATTTAATTTAGTTATTTAATTTAATTCAGTTATTTAATTTAGTTATTTAATTTTTTTTAATTAATCTGGAGCATGCTACGTTTTTTATGCTTTTCTTCCTTCCCCCTCATTGGTTAACTATAGATAATGAATCTGTACAAAACCAACAAACTGGCTTGCAATTCAGAGGGGAAAATTTCCCTTGAACCTAAGGCAAAGCATCTTCTAACAACAAAATAAGCCAACACACTTTTTGCTATATTTGCTACATGATGATTATCTTTTTTAATTAAAAAAAAAAATCCTTCACTGTATTTCCATAATGTATTTCTTCTTAAATTTCTCCAAACCCTCTAAACTCTTTAGATACATCTCTTTCCCAACACAGCCATTAACATGATGTGAAATGTACTTATTGACACTTTTTTTTCCTTTACAAGCTTCCTATAAAGCTATCTAAAGATTAATGTTTCTCATTAATTGAAAACTAAAAAAAAAATCATCTTTGAGAACTTAAAGTAAAAACCATAAATGACAAATAAACCAAGATTCTTCTTTACAGTGAGGGTGGTAAGGCACTGGAACAGGTTGCCCAGGGAGGTTGTGGCTGCTCCCTCCCTGGAGGTGTTTAAGGCCAGGCTGAATGAGGCCTTGAGTGACCTGTGCTAGTGGGAGGTGTCCCTGCCTATGGCAGGGGGTTGGAACTGGATGATCCTTGAGGTCCCTTCCAACCTAAACCATTCCATGATTCCATGATTCTCTAAACAACAAAGGCCCTATTAAACAGATGTATGTGGCATTTATGGAAGAATGTCTTGTAAGGATTATATTTGCAAGCCTTGCACAAACAACCTTCAGGGCAAGTTTATCAAATCAGCCTTCTCAAGGGAAATACAAGACAGGCAATATCAATGAAAATTACACAATTCAGCTCTAACTCTGTCTGCTTCTTTTAAAAAACTTCTCAATCTGAAGTTATTTTTCCTACATACACAGACTGCCATGATATTCTCCTTAGTCAATACCAACTAGAAATTGCCCAATTCTCCTAAAACATCACAGTATCACCAAAGTTGGAAGAGACCTCAAAGATCATCAAGTCCAACCCATTACCACAGACCTCAAGACTAGACCATGGCACCAAGTGCCACGTCCAAACCTGCCTTGAACACCTCCAGGGACAGTGACTCCACCACCTCCCTGGGCAGCCCATTCCAGTGGGGAATGACTCTCTCAGTGAAGAACTTTCTCCTCACCTCCAGCCTAAACTTCCCCTGGCACAGCTTGAGACTGTGTCCTCTTGTTCTGCTGCTGGTTGCCTGAGAGAAGAAAGCAACCTCCTGCTGGCCACAACCACCCTTCAGGTAGTTGTAGACAGCAATAAGGTCTGCCCTGAGCCTCCTCTTCACCAGGCTACACAATCCCAGCTCCCTCAGCCTCTCCTCATAGGGTTTGTGCTTGAGGCCTCTCATCCTTCGTCTATGTCCTTGGCACGCAGCTATTTTTATTATTTAGGCTTCTTTATGGACATAGGGGGAAAGTTGTGATAGTCACTAACTGCAATCTTTCCAAAGCCCTGTATTAGCAATTCAGAAAAGGAAATATTGTGACCATGGATACACTGTACCAGGATTTTAATGCTATATTTGGAGAGTAAGTAAACATGATGCCATGATTTTCTTAGGCCAATTCATCTCCCGCACTACAAGAATTAAGAATGAGAAGGCACTATTTCCATGATTAGAGTGAAGAGAAGAGCATCTTAAAGAAAGAAACATGATTGGATATTTATTCATTGATTGTGTTGGTTTGAGCTTCTCAGGGGACTCAAAATACAGCTAACTGAAACCAATACAATAATAATAGGATGCCTTCCCCTCTCCTCCCCCCCCCCCCCTTTTTTTTTATAAAGAAAGAAAAGAAGAAGGGGGAAAGAGAGNAGAGAGAAAAGGGGTAAAACACCCAAAGAACAGTCTTGGTGCAATTTGGAAGTTAAAAGAAAATAAATAAAAGGTATTTAAGGTAGGGGAGTTACAAATAGGTAAAAGGAAGGGAAAAACAAGATTCAAAAAAAAAAATATATATATACAAGACTGATGACAATGGATGAAGGTAGATTCAGGAAGGGATGTCCATCATGTGGTAGACAATGGCCATGTAGTAAGGCAGGATCAACAGGAACAAAGGGTGGCATCAAGCAGGTAAGCAGGTCAGGAGAGGAAGAGGGGGAGAGGGAGAGGAAGAGGGGGAGAGGGAGAGGAAGAGAGGGAGAGGAAGAGGGGGAGGAAGAGGGGGAGAGGGAGAGAGAGAGAGGGAGAGAGGAAGGGAGGGAGAGTGAGAGAGGAGGAGAGAGCAAGTGAGGAACAGGAAGCTCCTCTGTTTATATAGGGGGTTCAGACAGGCAGTGGGAGTGAGCTAAACACTACACCTGGGGTCAGGCAGACCTGGGGTCAAGTTCTGACCACTTCCCCCCATCCAGGAGGGTTAACCCTTTACAGTGATCTATTTATGCATGCATAGCTCTGCATAGGAATGAAGCAAGATGTCAACCCCCAATACAGCCCAAGCAAAAAGTTATTCAATAATATATTTTTAAGCTGCCTTTCAGGTAAGAAATTTTATTTCCTTTCTTTCCTCAGCCATTTTTCCTAAAGTTAGCTACATTTTTATGGTGTGTTTCCCTTTTTTTTTTTTTTCTTTTATACTTTTTTCTCAGAAAAAAAATATATATATTGAAAATTCAGTTGCTATCTCTTGTATTCAGAGAAAGACTTCTCTTTGCAAAACGTAGATGCAATGGTATTTTTACCAGTCCTGGAAGGAGGGAAGTAAGAGTTTCACAGTTTTAACTATAAATTCCATGAATAACCCAGCTGGGACAGGGGTGAGTAGTTACATTGGAAATGCTACTAGTTGCTCCATGCTTAATAGTGGTGGAGAAAAATCTCAGGTTTCTTCAAGACTGCATGCCATCACCACACGCTGCTCAGAACTGGCCTAGGCCAAGAGGGCGTTGGGATCCTGGGGTGCATTAAGAAGAGGGTATCCAGCAGATCAAGGAAGGTTCTCCTCCCCCTCTACTCTGCCCNCTGTATATTTTGTGGTTCTGCACTATATTCTGGGTAGGTCTGAGTCTGTCTTTTGGCACTCCTTTTTAAACAATCTTTCTTTTACCTAGCATGTTGAGTCTTGAGTACATAGATCACTTTGGATCTGTGCTACTAATTCTAAGTATCATAACTGTTAAAGACTTGAATAGAATACCAATCTTGGTTTCTTCATTTCAGATACCTTATTTCAGAGTACAATAAAATTAAATATTATGTGTAGCAAAAATGGAGACTTTTTACAAGTTTTTCCTTGTGAACATTTACATTTTATGTGTATCTATTTGTCCAAGATATTACTATTTACTGAAAATGACAACTTACATTTTATGCCAAATTCACAGACTGTAGTGACATTAATTATTTTTATTTTACTTTTCCCACCAGATGTGGCTAAGAAGGTTTCTACCAAATGCCATTTCACAGTTTCCTTTGAAATGGGGTTTGAAGCTACAATTTGCAAAGCAATCAGGAAAGTATACAGTCACTTTCCACCAAAACTCAGCAGAAAATGAGTCTCTTGATCCCTTCAGCTCTTTTGAAGAACTGAATCTGAAATAAATGAGGATGCTATATGAAAGCTTACAATGAGCCCTAACATGAAAGGTTTTTAAAAATCAATAACTTCAATAGAAGTCTTGAGACAGAGCAGCTGCATCCCACAAGGCCTTTCTATATTGACACATTTCTGTTCTTTGACTAATGGTGTAAGAACTTTTTTTAACCACTGTGCTTTACAGGCATCATTTTAGATAACTACCACTCCTTTTTTTTTTCATATAATGTTGACCTAAGAGGAAGGTAATAGTTCCTTTTCTATATTCCAGCAGAAAAAAACACATTATGAATAACTACCACTCCTTTTCTTTTTCATATAATGTTGACCTAAGAGGAAGGTAATAGTTCTTTTCCTATATTCCAACAAAAAAAACCACATTATGAATAACTACCACTCCTTTTCTTTTTCATATAATGTTGACC
>WBNM01038384.1:22991-35007 GCA_013399055.1 Ramphastos sulfuratus
GTTCAAGGCCAAGGTTGGAGGAGGCCTTGAGTGACCTGTACTAGTGGGAGGTGTCCCTGCCTGTGGCAGGAGGTTGGAACTAGATGAGCTTTGAGGTCCCTTCCAACCTTACCATTCTATGATTCTATGATAAAATTATATGTGGTCTAGCACTGGCACTTACATCAAAGGTAGTGTTTGAGCTGTAAAGGCACACAAATAAACTTCAAAACACAGTAGATTTGTAACCTCCATGGCTGGTATTGCAGACTAGGAAGTCTTACCAAGGGATAACAGCCTTACACTTTGAATATAGCCAAAGAATATCCTCCTCTATTGGATCTGAGTCTCTGATGAATCATTCTATGATTCTATTCCCTGCCTATGGCAGAGGGTTGGAACTAGATGATCCTTGAGGTCCCTTCCAACCTTAACATTCTATGAATGCAAACTGTACTGTTCATCTGACTTGCATATGCTACTCTTTCACTCAGTTGCTGAAACAACACACTGTGTGGCAAGAAGGGTCAGGCTATGCCTAGAGGCAATTACGCTACTGCTGGAGGAAGCTCTGAGAAGTGACCATGGAGGGGTTCCATACTACCTTAGCCTGACTCTACACCTTGAGAACAACCAACAGATAAAGGTAACTACTCCTTGTATCCTCCATGGCATAAGTCTAGGCATTGGATCAGGAGCTTTTCTAAAAAGATAAACCAAACATTTTAGATAAGTATTTAGATATCTACACATTTTAAGGTTACCTTGCTTTGTTGGAAGCTCTCACTAAATATTCCTCCACCAGGAACCCTGAAAGATTACACAAAATATGTCCTTTCTTATTCTTCACATAGGGAGCAGATGTATTGAAACTTGGACAGATCTGAAAAAGAGTATACATGCAGTAAGTGAAGCTCTCTTAAAAATCAGTGGCACTACATTTAGATGACTTTTTGAATTTTACATAGATTTTGCAACACTGCTTTTCAACTGGATTTGCCTTCCTCAGCTTTGATAACTTTTCAGTAAATTATACATGAGGTTTTTTTTTTTTCTGTTTATAAGGCATCACAGATAATTGTGTCACTGCAAATTAGAACCACTTTTGATTTATATTGCACTCCTGTCAGTCATGTATTTTTGGAAACATCAAATCTATGTAAGTTTACAAAGGTTCACAGTAATTAAAAAGAAAAAAAAAAAAAGACAGCACTGCTATTCACTTGTGCCTGAGAATAAACACAAACAAGGCACCAGATGAATATGAGATTAAAATAAAATTCTAATTAAAACAATATGCTTCTGAAAATGTCATTGATGGACAGCAAACAAGAATAAAGGAAGATGTTTTCCAGTGATTCAGTGGGGTGTGCTCACAACCAAAGAAAAGGAGACAGATACTATGATCCAATATCTCACAGTATCACAGTATCACCAAAGTTGGAAGAGACCTCAAAGATCATCAAGTCCAACCCATTACCACAGACCTCAAAACTAGACCATGGCACCAAGTGCCACGTCCAAACCTGCCTTGAACACCTCCAGGGACGGTGACTCCACCACCTCCCTGGGCAGCCCATTCCAGTGGGGAATGACTCTCTCAGGGAAGAACTTTCTCCTCACCTCCAGCCTAAACTTCCCCTGGCACAGCTTGAGACTGTGTCCTCTTGTTCTGGTGCTGGTTGCCTGAGAGAAGAAAGCAACCTCCTGCTGGCCACAACCACCCTTCAGGTAGTTGTAGACAGCAATAAGGTCTCCCCTGAGCCTCCTCTTCTCCAGGCTAAACAATCCCAGCTCCCTCAGCCTCTCCTCATAGGGCTTGTGCTCGAGGCCTCTCACCAGCCTCGTTGCCCTTCTCTGGACACGCTCAAGCACCTCAATGTCCTTCTTAAATTGAGGGGCCCAGAACTGGACACAGTACTCAAGGTGTGGCCTAACCAGTGCAGAGTACAGGGGGAGAATGACCTCCCTGCTCCTGCTGGCCACACTATTCCTGATGCAGGCCAGGATGCCATTGGCCTTCTTGGCCACCTGGGCACACTGCTGGCTCATGTTTAGGTGGGTGTCAATCAGCACCCCCAGATCCCTTTCTGTTTGGCTGCTCTCCAGCCACTCCGACCCCAGCCTGTAGCTCTGCATGGGGTTGTTGTGGCCAAAGTGCAGCCCCCAGCACTTGGATTTGTTGAACGCCATCCCCTTGGACTCTGCCCATCTGTCCAGGCGCTCGAGGTCCTGCTGCAGAGCCCTTCTGCCCTCCAACCCACCAACATCTGCCCCCAGCTTGGTGTCATCTGCAAACTTGCTGATGACTGTCTCGATGCCCTCGTCCAGATCATCAATGAAGATGTTAAAGAGGATGGGGCCCAGTACTGATCCCTGGGGGACAGCGCTAGTGAGCGGCCTCCAGCTGGATGTGGCACCATTCACCACCACTCAAAAGCCTCATAAAGTACATTTTATGTATATCAACTGGGAAATTTTAATGCTTATTTGACATCTCTACCATATAGAAATTGCAATTCACTCTCAGAGATTCTGATTCCTCATAGCTTGCAGATACAGGTCCTGTCTCCACTGCCAAGTGACTTCTTCCCTTTGAGCTTTTATGGTTAGTGGACCTCTCCCGTTGTGAGTTCCCACTCTCTATTTATTTAAGCTTCTGGTATTTTAAGTATACATCTCACTTTGCCCAGCAAAGTAAAAAAATCTGTTTCCTCATAGAATCATAGAATGGTAAGGTTGGAAGGGACCTCAAGGATCATCCAGTTCCAACCCCCTGCCATAGGCAGGGACACCTCCCACTAGTACAGGTCACTCAAGGCCTCGTCCAAGCTGGCCTTGAACACCTCCAGGGAGGGAGCAGCCACAACCTCCCTGGGCAACCTGTGCCAGTGTCTCACCAACCTCACTGTAAAGAACTTCCTCCTAACATCTAGTCTAAGATGTCCTTCTCCTTCCCTTTTCCCAAAACTGTACTTCTATATTTCAGTTGTAACTCCTATTCTAAATTTATAAGTTTGTGAAAGAGATAACTTATTTGACAGAATGGTCCCACCCAGGGAAGTGTATTTGTCACTATAGACACAGTTTCACATTCTTTTCACACAAAACCTCAGAGTGAATTCAGCAGGAAAACTCTCTAGTCAAAAAGCTCAGGAATTCATCATCTTTTCCAAAATCCTGTCTTTCCTTGAAGGCTGCTTTATATTCAGATAAACAATCCAAATCAAACACTTAACAATTAACATCTCATTCATATGCTGTTGTGGTTTAGATCCAACTGGCAGCTGAGCACCACACAGGCACTTCCACTCTGCCCCCTTTCTTCCCTGCTCCCCCAGTGGGATGAGACTGGAAATTTGGAACAAAACACAAAAACCTTAAGGCTGATTTAAGCAGCACCCCAAAACAGGGGTGCAAAATAACAATAATACTAATGAAATAATACACAGAGTGAGTGATGTAAAATGAAACCTGCTCACCTGATGCTGCCACTACATGCCAAAAACCTGAGAGGCTTTACAAGGGCACGTAGTGATAGGAAAAGTGATAATGGTTTACACTCAAGGTGTGTTTAGATTAGTTATAAGGAAGAAATTATTCACTATGAGGATGGTGAGGCACTGTTAACAGTTTGCCCAGAGAAGTGATTGGATATACCCTCACTGGAAGTGTCAACTGCCAAGCTGAATAGGACTTTGAGCTACCTGATCTAGTGTCTCTGGCCATGACAGAAGGGCTGGAACTAACTGATCTTTAAGGTTCCTTTTGGTTATAGGACCCTTCTTTGGTCCTATAACCTACTTAAAGTGAAGTTGATCTGCAGAGCATAAACAGTGCAACCATCTCTGATTCCTGTTATTTCACATCAGTCTATAGCCATTTCTAGTTCTTACACACACAAATACACATAAAAAATGTGCTAGCTCTTTCCCTCAAGACTTTGTAGCTCAAACATTAGATGAATCAGAAGGAAATCTTCAATCATAACAAAGCTCTGAGGGTTTATTTTCTCATCTCTTTCTCTAGTCCTTCAAGAAGAAAGAGTCAAGGTACTAGGTCTAATATGCACACATAATTTTCACATACTTAAGTAAATACAAAATGACATACCTCTAGTTCAGCTACACATCCACATGAATCAGTGGCTGATGTAGATTCCATCTCCCAACATGAATGATATTTCCTAATAAGAATAAACATTACAATAGGAACAACCATTCAATGAAAGGAATAGAAGAGGACATCCACAGAGTAACAACCAGATCTGGCATACTGAACACCTTTTAGTGTTTGTGATGATTTGAGAGTTCCCTGCCCCCCCACCTTTTGTAAAATCCCCCAGACTAGACTCAGCCTACTGGCAGTTAAGGACTGAAGCTCTATTTACAGCTTAGCACAATGTACAAGCAGAGATAGACACAATAGACAGGAATAGTTACAGACATAGACAAGTTAAAGGTAATACAGAAACACAACCCCCCTCCCAGAAATCAGAGACCCCCGGAGGGGCTTCCAACCACCCTTCCACCTTCTCCCCACCCCTCTACCTTACCCCAAGGTTTGTCTTACGCGCAAGGTGAATGGGCCAGGGTGGTTAGAAGGAAAGTGGTTAGTGAGGTTACTTGGCAGAGAGAACCCACCAGCTCCCAGAGAGCTAGTGTTGTCTATGTTTTGAGTACTTATTCTTACCCATCTCAGCAAGCCTATGAGTGAAGTAGACATCACCATTGTTTTCCTTTCCATTAAAATATTCCAATTAGCCTCAAACCAGCACAGTGTTTTATCAGTGACAGCTATGTCTAAAGATATGTCAGGTTTACTCATTTGTATCAACTAAAAATATTTTTATAAGTAAAACAGCAGAGGAGCTACATGCCTTATGTTTGCAGCAATAAGATAAATAAAGCATGGTCACCACTCTGCCTTTCCAAATTTGGAAGTCTGGAATGCAACTTAGCAAATATTGTAATTGCTGTCTAACCTTCCTTCATGTGGACACCAGACTTGAGCTAAACCCTCCTGACTGACTCCTAAGGGATTTGGATCACACTTTCGGCAATGAACTCTACTTGCATACTTTACCTGGATGCCATCTTCTTCATCAGAACAGATTTGTCATTAACCTCATGCTACCAAGAAAGGCTGAAGACACTCCATATTACAGAGGAAAAAAAAAAACCAAACCTGAATTTACAATATTTACAATTTATAGTAAAGGATGTAGTTATGTTATTCATAGTTACCCTTGCTTAGAATGCATGCATGTATGGTCCAAATCAGAGAAATATCCCAGTAGAATCTCAGAAGGATTTCCTAGGCTATCATCTTCAATGCTGTTCCAAGTGGGCCACAGGAAGGGAAAAAGAAAAAGAAACACAGACATGTTAACATGTCTACTTCTGCTAACTTTCAGGCTCAAGATCCTACATGCTTACCAGAAGTTTAAGAACTCTAACACCCATGCATAAGAAATATACCAAACCAGAAAAAAGATCTCATTTCTAGATCTGCAGGTAAAGAAATGGATAGAGTGTGAAGAGTTGTCACTGAAGAATAGGCCCAAGCAGGTTGAAAGCCTATGGGTAGGATTTAGGAATTGAGGCAACAAAGGGAGTCTTGTGGTAAGAGTCCACTACAGGCCACCTGATCAAGCAGAACCTATTGATGAAGCTGCCTTACTTCAGTTGGAGGAGACATGGCAATCACAGGCTTGCATCCTTCTAAGGGATTATAACCACCCTGATATCTGTTGAAAAAGTAGCATGGCTAGCTGTAGGCAATCCAGGGGGGTCCTAGAATGCATAGATGGTAACTTCTTAAGACACGTAATTAACAGCCCTACACGAGGAAATGCGTTATTGGACATCCAACCCCCTGCCATAGGCAGGGACACTTCCCACTAGTACAGGTCACTCAAGGCCTCATCCAACCTGGCCTTCAACACCTCCAGGGAGGGAGCAGCCACAACCTCCCTGGGCAACCTGTGCCAGTGTCTCACCACCCTCACTGCAAACAACTTCCTCCTAACATCCAGTTTNGTCTCCCCATGGCTATATATCTCTTCATAAACATGTATTCCTAACAGTTAGCATGGTTTAAGTGTGATGTTATGTTTTGTTTACTAAAATATCTGAATATCTGAGCAGTGGAGAAAGTTGTCTGTGTATGATACACACTCAATACAGTTCATCACCAAGCTATAGACACCATAAGTAAAGAAAAATTCTGATTGTTTCATAGATGAACATATTTAATCTAGAGAAAGGCACCAGCCTGTCTTAATACTGTGTGGTACATTCAAACCTGAGAATTATTTCAAGAAAATGGCTTTGAGACCTAAGCAGTCAGTTAAAATGAACCATGCTAAGGCTTATTTAAAAACCACTTGCCCATTTACATATAAATGGCCATGGGTGGCATTAAAACAGATTGCCGAGTTCAAACTGCTCCAAAGTCTTTGCCCTTTCCTACCAAAAAAGAGTTTTGCACAATGTTTTTTCTAATTTTCTCTCTCCCTCACAGTAATCTAAAACAATGTACTAAACATCTGAAAAATAACAGCTGCTGTAAAAGGTAACCAGTTATTCTTCCTAGAATACTAATAACCTTCAGAATATGAGAACTCAAGGGTAAAGGTCCCAGAAGTCTGGATATTGGGTGATGATAGATAAATCTTTTTTACCTAAAGAAGGATTCTGCATTGTCATAAAGTCTTGGCATCAGCTTGAGAGAAGGATAATCAACAGTCAGCGGCTTCACACTAAACAAGGCCATGGCCAGTGCAACGAAGAGGACAGGCAGCAGTACATTTGAGACACTTCCTCTCCAGTCTCTTCTAGTGTGGTGAAACCTCTTCATCAGAACAGCAACAGTCTGTGCAAGGACAAGATAGGCTCCATGCACACTTGAGGCTCCCGTAAGTGAGATATCTAAGCGAAACAAAAAACACACAACTGCTTAACAAACAAGGAAAAACACATTTCTAATCTAATGCTCTTTTTGGTAGAGGAAACTCCCTACAGTGTTCTCCTGGAGTGAATTGTATAAGCCTCCAAGCAGAACTAGCTCTTCTTGTAAGGGAAACAGATACACAGACCATAGAATCATAGAATGGTAAGATTGGAAGGGACCTCAAGGATCGTCTAGATCCAACCCTCTGCCATAGGCAGGGACACCTCCCACTAGTACAGGTCACTCAAGGTCTCCTCCAACCTGGCCTTCAACACCTCCAGGGAGGTTGTGGAGCACAGAATCACCCAATGTGATCAAAGATCACGTTGGGTGATTCTGTGCTCCACAACCTCCCTGGGCAACCTGGGCCAGTGTCTCACCACCCTCACTGCAAACAACTTTCTCCTAACATCCAGTTTCCATCTCCCCTCTGCCACTTTAAACCCATTGCCCCTTGTCCTGTCATTACAAGACCTTGTCAATAGTCCCACCCCAGCCTTCCTGTAGGCCCCCTTCAGATACTGGAAGGCCACTCCAAGGTCTCCTCAAAGCCTTCTCCAGGCCGCAGAGTCCCAACTCTCTCAGCCTGTCCTTATAGCAGAGCTCTCTTCGTGGCCTCCTCTGAACCCACTCCAACAGTTCATAACTCATAACAGTTCAGATAACTCATTATCTCTATAACTCCCCGTACACAGTTAAAGGAGCACTTAATAACTATTTTTTCTCACAGTCCTTGCACCGCTACCACCATTCCTTACGTATTGCCACCTTTGCTCCTAGACAAATTACTATGACAAACGTGGCCACTGAGGTCTTAACCCAGCTTGACTGATGTCAGTGGAATCAGTGTATTACTGAAATCAGTGTATTACTTCTAACTTGTATATAATTGTAAATTTTGGTATATATTGTGTATATATGCTTGTAAATATGTGCTGTGCTCTAAGTATAGCTTCATATTAACTTCCAGCCTTCTGAGGCTAATCTGGTGATTCCAAGTGAGAGGAGGAAAACTCCTGAACCACATCATTCTTATTTAGTGTGCCAAGTGGAGATAATTCAAGTTGATTTATTCCTGATTAAGTTTGAAAGTTAAGATGAAGCTTTTTTGGGTGGTCTGGGCCCTTATCTACCCAGTCTTGGTCTTGTATGGTTATCAATGGGCTATCACCCAGTTAGGCTCATTACTGATGCATATGGTATGGAGAAAAGTGAAATCATAGAATCATAGAATGGTAAGGTTGGAAGGGACCTCAAGGATCATCTAGTTCCAACCTCCTGCCATAGGCAGGGAATAGAATCATAGAATGATTCATCAGAGACTCAGATCCAACAGAAGTGGATATTCTTTGACTATATTCAAAGTGAAAGGCTGATATGCCTTGGTAAGACTCCGTACTCTGCAATACCAGCCATGGAGGTTATAAANGTTGCATTTGGTTTAATATCATAGATAATATTACCAGTTCTACTTTTACTAAGTCAGATAATGCTACAATGTCATCCAGACTTATGAGGACTATATATCCTGTAAGCCATCTTCCAGAGCCCTTCATGCACATAGCACAGTTATATGTCTTTTATGTATAATTCTGGTTATAATGATTTTAGTATTAGTATTAATTGCAGTTTTGTGTGTGAAAAATTTTTGTCTCTCTGCTGTAAGCAGGCACCTTGGAAAGGACAGGAAAAAGAAGTCACAAGCTTCGCCTGAGGCACTTCTTTCTAAAATGGTCTTTTCTAAAATGGTTTTTCTAAACCCTCAAATGCTTATTTTTTTTAGAATTCACATTGAGAAAGGTGCTAAATGTCTTTCTCAATCATCTTAAATTTCCTTTTTTGTGACCCTGAGTTCCTTTTAATTTCAAGTAAACTCCAAAAGTCTTATCTGTTCTGAACTTTTTGATGGTAGTGGTTGTACTCTAAAATCTTGCTTTAGAAGGCAGGTTATAGGAGTTTCCAATCTACCTTCAGCATAAATAAATTCGACCTTTCAATCTCCTCTTACAAAAAATCTTTATACTCCTAATCAACCTCACCTCTTCTCTCAAGTCTCCTTATATTACCACTGTAGCTGTCTCAAGACAGATTATGCTCAACACAGCTGTCTATGAGATGTGGAAGCAGTATTGATTTATGCAATAGCATTATCATTCTTGTACTGATCTACTTGTCTCCTTTAGGTATCACAGCATTTTGTCTGACTTCAGTCACATTGTCAATAGGGGCCTTCATTTGACTTTCAATAACAGACAAAATTTAAAGTTCCCAAAGTATTAAATCCCTTAAAAATAAAACAACAAACAAACCCACAACAACAAAAACAAACAAAAAAACCCAAGAATCATCTAGTTCCAACTCCCTGCCATAGGCAGGGACACCTCCCACTAGTACAGGTCACTCAAGGCCTCATTCAACCTGGCCTTGAACACCTCCAGGGAGGGAGTAGCCACAACCTCCCTGGGCAACCTGTGCCAGTGTCTCAGCACCCTCACTGCAAACAACTTCCTCCTAACATCCAGTTTCAATCTCCCCTCTGCCAGTTCAAACCCATTGCCCCTTGTCTTGTCATTACAAGACCTTGGCAATAGTCCCTCCCCAGCCTTCCTGTAGGCCCCCCTCAGATATTGGAATGCTACTATAAGGTCTCCTGGAAGTCTTCTCTTCATCTAGACTCTATATTATGGAAAAGATTTGTTGCTACTTTCTAATTCATAGAGTTAATATCAGGTACAGGGAAATAAAGCAAAAAAAAAAAAAAATCCTAACATTTGGGAACCAAGATTTTGAAAATCCTTATCTATACATTGCTCTAGAATGAAGAGTAGACCCAAATACTGTAAGAATCTCTTACTGGATCTTAGATGATCTTTTTCTCCACTTTTTTACATTTCCAGAAAATAGCATAATTCTAAAATTTTTCATAGCACAATAAAATAAGGAAAAATGAGCTATGCAATGGCTGTGTTAACAGCCAGGAGGAGACATTTTCAATTCTGCTT
The DNA here is from genome assembly GCA_013399055.1 of Ramphastos sulfuratus. Classification (NCBI taxonomy): domain Eukaryota; kingdom Metazoa; phylum Chordata; class Aves; order Piciformes; family Ramphastidae; genus Ramphastos; species Ramphastos sulfuratus. The sequence continues at coordinate 32,927 of WBNM01038384.1, forward strand.
CTGTCCTTTTGGCATTTAGACAAGCTGTTTAGAAGGGGTCTGGGAAAGATAATCCTGGAACTGAAATGCTCTGGCAACACAGTTAAATAGCTCACTGTGATGGTTTGAGCTAATTGGAATATTTTTAATAGAGAAAATTATATTATAGGCTGTGAAAAGGAAACAATGGTGATGTCTACTTCACTCATAGGCTTGCTGAGATGTTTAAGAATAAGAACTCAAGATAAGTCAGTCGGGCACAGCGTCTGGGGCTGTCTAGCAGCTTCTGGCTTCTCCTCTCTGCTGATTAACTTCACTAACCACTTTTCTTCTAAACCCCCCCTGCTGATCTTCAAAATGCTCCTTACATGTAAGGCAAACCTTGGGGTAAGGTACAGGGGTGGGGAGAAGGTGGAAGGGTCGTTGAGAGCCCCTCCTGGGGTCTCTGATTTCTGGGAGGGCTGTTGTGTTTCTGTATTACTTTTAACTTGTATATTTCTGTAAATATTCCTGTATATAGTGTATATATCTGCTTGTACATTGTGCTGAGCTGTAAATAGAGCTTCAGTCCTTAACTTCCAGCCAACTGAGTTTTAGTCTGGGTGATTTTACAAAGTGTGGGGAGGCAGGGAACTCCCAAACCATCACACTCACATGAAACTGGTTGCATTTGGAAGCTGCACATATTTATTAGCTTATCAGAATTTCTATGCCAGAAAGTAGTTCTAGGTTGAGCTACTCATCTGACATTGTTCTGCATTTCATATGCTGTACTGGCATAGAGTCCACACTAGCCTGCCAACGTGTGCACAGCATTCCATTAGAAGGTCTAAACTTGTCCTTCATCTTCTCACATATTTATGTGCTTGCTATAAAAATAAATATAATATTGATTTTGTTTCCAGGAGGATTTTAAGGACTGTTTTTCAGGTAAAGTGCTTAAATAAAAGGCATTCTGACAGCATGAGATAGAAAGGGAATGCCTCATACAATGATCAATTCTTGTTTATATGTGAGGGGATTGTGTCCTGACTCTATAAAAATAATTGTGTTTGGGGGGAATTTCACAAGAGAAATTCTCTTCTAGCACTTTTCATTTTAAGTATTGTATTTCTTTAAAAAGGTTAATCCCATTTTTTCCCCATCTTAAGAATGTCCTCTTTTGAGAATCTGTGAGAGTTTTCTCTCCTTTGTTCAAATCAACAAAGATAAAGATTGAAAGATTGCCTGGACTCCTGGCAAAGCTCAGGGATGCAAACAGCTCCTTTATGGACTTGGCACAGATTCCTGGCTGAGAGCTCAGGGATGCAAATCAACAGAGACACAGTGGCTTTGTGGAATTCCAGGACTTCAGCCTGGCCTGAATGCCCAGGATGTGACACCTCACACCAGCTACCTGCAGAGAAAAGGCTTCTGTGTATTTGGGGTATGGACAGGTAAGTGGTGCAGGGAGGAGGCGGAGGCCTTCCCTGGTGCCATGCCCGACCCCTGCAAACATGATAATACACAGGAAGATTTTCTGGGGAGCTGCACCTGCACAACGGTCTAAAAAACTGTATAAAAAGACATGAGCAATGCATGCAAAAGTCTGCACCTCCACCAGAGCACCTCCTGGTGCACCTCCACCGGAGCACCATGACCAGACGAACTTGAGGAACAGCTCCCACAGAACAACTCCACAGAAGAACATCCCTGGGCCAGGCACACCTCTCCCTCTCTCTCGCTCTCTCTCTCTCTCCCCCTATCTCCACCATCTTTGGCTGATGGTAATATAATCCCTGCTCTTTTCCTTCCCTGATCTTCTCTTTTTCTCCATTGCTCCCTCTCCCTCTCTCCCCTCTTCCCTCTCTGTCTCTGTTTTGTTCAACTTTATCCTTTAATAAATAGTTGTGTGGTGCTATCTGGTCTCGTTTGCACCTTAATTTCACAACAGGGAATCTAGAAGAACAAATCTTGCTCCTTTGTTCATCTCTGTTCTCCAGACCTTGACACCTGTCTAGAAAGCAAAAATTCAGTAAAGCTTATAGTTCCTCCTCCCTCTCCCATACATATCACTTAATCACATTAAGTGAGAATTTTCCGAAGGGAAAGCTTTTTTTTTT